>VXBN01013639.1:2697454-2823103 GCA_013397395.1 Sinosuthora webbiana
TTTCCTCTCCTCTCCTCTCCTCTCCTCTCCTCCCCCTCGCACATACATTGGAATCTCAGCACAGTCTTCTCCCTGCAGGTTCTGCCAGAGAGGCAGCTGTAGGTGCTGTCCCCTCTCACAGCAGCCCAGGTGCTGATACAGATCCCCCATGGCTGAGCAGCTGTGTGCTGCTGGGCTTGTTGGATCATCCCACATGCTGTGTGTGACACACTG
Organism: Sinosuthora webbiana; assembly: GCA_013397395.1. Lineage (NCBI taxonomy): Eukaryota > Metazoa > Chordata > Aves > Passeriformes > Sylviidae > Sinosuthora > Sinosuthora webbiana. The sequence goes on from VXBN01013639.1 coordinate 2,697,668, forward strand.
ATCCATGTCTGGGTTCTGGCCATGTGACAAGGAGGTGCTTCTTCATCACGGGAAATCTGAGTGAGGGCCAGCACACAGGCCATGCTGGGGTCCTGAACATGAATAGAATATAGATTTTACTCCTGCCAGGTCTGACTGTGCCCTGCTGGTCCCAGTCCTTCAAAGGTGTCCGAGTAGGTCTCCTGTGTCCCACACAATGCCCCAGCTGTCACTGTGCCTCAGCCTAGGCCTCCCACCACAGAAAGCTGGCCCTGCTGGGCTTAGGTTGCTGCTGTCTCTGGCAGGATGCTGTAAGGAGATGAGATGTGTGTAGAGAGTTAATGGCTCTGATGAAACCAATGCCTTCTCCACAGACTATAACGTCATCTTTTCCCCTCTGTTCCATCTGAACAAAGTCCAAGAAGGATCAGCTACACAAGGGCAGCCATCTGGCATGACTCAGAAATCCAGTTTCAGCAAATGTGTTTGAGACAGGTACCTGTGCTGATCTCGGTATAGACAGAGGGAATAAAGGACATGCAGACTGCACCAAGGGCTTGGAAGCTGTCTACTGCAGCAAGCAGCCTTGAAGTAGTCAGGAAACATGGCATGCAAATATGGAGAGGGAATCCAAAACATTACATGGCTGTCTGCCTTAATGCACTGTCAGAAATGGATAATTATGGGCCCTGAACTTACTGAGGCAGAATGACTGGAAAGGGAGCTAGCTGGTAAGCCTCCCAGGGAACAATAACAACAATTTCAGAAGCAATAACTTCCAAGTCAGTCCTGTACTCCCAGTGCTGTTTTCTTGGCTGCACTCACCTGTCCCTGTGTTGTGTGGACCAATATTGAGAGGTGAAAGTGTCACAGATTTTAAGGGAGACTCAAGCCCTGTTCTGCCCACCAGACACAGCAAAATATAACCTACATATCCAGTCCATCTCTATGTCTAAGGTGCTGCAAACCACCCCTTCTGTGTCCCTTGGTCTCATAAAAGCCCTGGGAGGCCTAAGATCTTCAGAGCTGCCCATTGTTCCAGAACCAGTGCTGACCATTTCTTTAATGTCTAAGTACTCCCAGTGTGAACTGTGGTTTCTGGAGATGTGCATCTGGAGTAAAGTGCTCTGATACTTAAGTCAAATATTGTGTGTTGCAGTAATAGATCTTGCAGCTGTTTGCAAAGAAGTGCAGTTATTGTCCTTACTTTAAGAGCGGGAAGTGATTGTCTCATCATCACCCAGAAGAGTAAGGTGAGATTAGGATGCTTTTCCGTTGGTCTTAAAGCTAGTAAGTGTAACTTTAAAAACATTCTGCTCCTGAGTGCTATGGAGTTTTTTATCATTTTTCCACAGATACCTGCATACCCATGGGCAGAATCCTACTGTTATATTTTTGGCATATTTGCTACTCTGCATATGGGCAGGTTGTGTAGAACTGGTCAGGATTTTTTATAAAGTAAATCAGGAAGAGACAATTTCTTGTTGCAAAAAATCTTCTGTCCAAATCTGTTTTGACAAATCTTTCAACATCAATAGACTTCAGAATTTGATAAAGATGCGATTCTAGGGATCTAAATCCTATATTCTAAAGAGAGTCCTGCATCTCAGAGTAAAAACTAAAAACTACTTGGTTTTGCTCTTGTGCTTTTTCTGGTTTAATGAAAGCACAGCAAAATGTGTCTGTTTCATTTCTATGCCAGACCTTAAAAAAAATTCAACATTGCCTTAATAGTCAGAACATAATGGCCTTAATATCTGATTCATTTGAAAAGCCTTCATTTGCATAGACCTCACTGTTACTGTGATGGAATTACAGGATTTCTTGGACATCTTGGGACAGATCAAGGCTGCCTTAGCTTGTGCTGATTCTGAGGAGGTGTAGTGTTAGCTTGTAGGTCCTAGGAGAGACACCACTTAGGAATATATATTGTATTGAGATATTTTTGTAGAGATTTGAGTCCTGCGTCAATACTGCAACATTTTAATGTTTAATGTTTTATGAATGTTCTGATTGCCATTCTATGAAGGTAATTATGAGATGCCTTGGGCTAGAAGAAAGGCTTAACCTTAGGATTGAAGAGCTCCAATAACATCATTAAAATTAAAGAGATTTAGTCATGGGTTTTGAGGCAAAAAAATCTAATTCTCATATCATAACTTAAGGGAAAAAAAAAGAAAAAGGAAAAATATTAAAGTAGGAGGGAAGTCTAGGTGTTTCAATTTTAAGGTGTCAGAAAACTTATTGATACACTGCATGCTTTGCAGCCCTCTGGGTGGGAAGCCATTCAGCTAGAGACATATTTTTGATCCTGCATATTTTTGATACATTGTGCACATGTTTAGAGTGATACACTCTTTTTCTAGACTTGTTTTAATCTTTCTAGGAAAGATATGACTAGTCTGCAACAGAAATATATGACAAATTTGAAGTGTCCTGCTTGCATGAAATCATGAGGAGCTCACAAAAGCAATGTGGGGGTGGCAGCCCTTTTTTGGGGTGTGGAGATGTGGGCATGGTGCACCAAGCTCTGTGAACATCAGCTTGTTTTGGGTGTATATGGATTATTAAACCCAAGGTGAAACCCTGTCTCTTCGGAGCCGAGTGGTAGAACTTCACTGATGAGAGCTGAGCTGCGTTGTGCTTCCTGGCTTGCACTTGGCCTGACCTGTTTTCCTGTAGGAAGTCTGACCCTGTTTGAAGACCAGGTTTGAGGAAAGGCAGGTACCAGGGCATGGTGAGGGCCAGCTGGAGTAGGGCAGGCCAGCTGAGGTGACCCCAGCACAGGCCACCCTCCCCTCGCTGCTGGACATGGGGGCAGAGCATGTGGAGACCCCCAAGGAAGCTGGGTCAGGCCCATGGGGGCTGGCAGCATCCTTGGGACCCTGACAAGCAGAATGAAGTCAATTCATGGATAGGAAAAACCAGGAAAAATGAGTCATGCATCCTGATCGCCTCTCACACAGTACTATGCAGGATCAAGCCTCTCTAACAGTATTTGAAATGATTTGTCCTTTGCATATGAAATTATGTATTTTCCATCTGTGGCTCTTTCTTCTTCCTTCTTCTTTACCTGGGAATAGTTGTTTTTATGTTGTTATGTAAACTCAGAGGAAATGCTAGTCTATTATGTTCCCTCCTGAATGGTTTATCTAGTTATTTAGATCTACCTCCTTTCCTCTTTACTCTTGTGTTTTGCCTGGTGGGAAATTATTTCTTGACCTTTCCATTCTTTGTAATTTTTCATATGTTTCTTAAATTACCAAGCTTAAAATTGCCTGCAGAAGTCACAATTTCAGCTAAAGATAAAGAACCCCCTACTGCTCAAGATGGTTTTGAAATTTCTCTATTATCTAGGATTTGCAGAAGTCAAGAAAGAAAGACTCTTTACAATGTGCTTACAACAGTTCTCCTATTTCCCTGAGAAAGTGCCATGAGGACAACCCTTTTTTTCTGGGTATATCCATTTCATAACATTGTCAAATGCTTCTTTTCCCAGAATTATGTATTGCTCAGGTGTTGGAATATGTTTTGCCCATATGCTGGCTTCATTGGAGTTATGATATTACTCCCAATCTTTGAAGCAAACACTAACTTTCACAGAGATTTATTTGTTAACTCCAAAGTTTATTCCTATATTTACATTTATGTGCTAGAAATATTGGGTTCTGCAACAGTTATCAGTGCTAGAGATATGAGAGTCTAATATTGAATGACTCTCTCTCTATAAAAATAGTTTTTCTTTGTAAGAGACAAAACACTCCCCTGTGTTAATGGAGGAAAGACATGAGCAGAAAGTTAAACATGGAGATCATGCCTAAACCTCATGGAGCCAAAAATGCAGTGGAAGTTACTTCCCAGCAGTGTATAAAATGTAGTCTGCCCTTATTACATTGTACTGGGAAAGCTGAAAAAGAAAGCCTCTTGAGGCTTTGGGGTTTTTTCCTACTTTATCGGGTTTCATAAATGCTCAGAAAATCCATGCCAGGTTACCTGGCAGGTCGGAGAGCAGGCTGCTGTTGAAGGATGGATGTTACCAACTCAAAAGCTTTTTGCACTGGGCATTTTCTTGTGACTCTTTCTGAAGCATGGCTTCTTCTATTTCTGAGGAAAAGGAGGCACATCTAGGTGATAAGAGTTTAAAACGAATTAAAATTACTTCATTTTTAAACCCACAAAGTTCATGAATTTGAAACTCTTTGTTTCAGCCAGTTTTGTGTTGCAAAGCTGTATGAATTTTATAGAACAAAGCAAATGATTATAAATACTAATTTATATTTTTGATCTATTAAGGTGACCTGTCTGGAGGGTATATTCTAAGTAAGCAAAAGATCTATTTTAAGATTTTTACTAACTTTATCAAGATTTTAATATGACATTTTAAAAAGGCCTGTTTACTACCAAATGAATATTCAATGTGTCTTTTTACTTCAAAGGGTGTCATCAGAATGCCTAGCAAAAATAAATTAAATTCCTTAGCTTTTTTTTGAAAGGTAAGAGATATTAATACACAAAAAACTTAGAGAAAGTACCTGCCAAATATTTCATATAAATGTTGGTCATATAAGTCTATTAGTTCCTGTTATAATGCTTTTATTGTATTTAATAAATGAAGAAGTATCCAATAAGAAAATGTGCAGACATTTCGGAATTTTAAATTATCCACTGGATAATTTAATTATAGGAAAGATCTTATATTGTTCCCTAATGCACTAAGAATTGTGAGAACAATACAAATCTGTGAATGAGAAGGCCATAGAACTGGGGTTATTATCTTTTTATATCTGTAGTGACTTAATAAAAATTTTGAATTGAAATTTATATGATTCATATTCTTTGTGTGTGGTGGAAAAATAAGCCATATAACAATTGATTTAGAAGGAAGGATATTTTTATTTAATATTAAAAATGTAAATTGGAGAGGTGTAGAGAATTCTAACCAAGCTCAGCATTTAAAATTACAGTAGCTCCCTTGTGTTTCCATTATTAGAAATGGAAAAACTCTCTTTGTCTACCTTTTTCTCTGAAGCAAACCCTTCATTGACTCTATGTTAAAAAGATAAATGAAATAGTTATCCCATCAACTTTCAACTTTGTCATCTGCCTCATATGCTTTCTGTACTGCACATTTAAAAACATGAAATAGTAGATGCAGATGAATCTTTGATTTTGAATCTGATTATGGTCATTTGGCTGTTGAATATAGTTTTGTCTGCTTTATACACAAGTGACTGTTAGTCTTCTGAGCTCCTGTTCTTATGGAAATCTTCCTTTTCACTAAGCTTTATTACTCTTTAACCTTCCCTGTGAATTTGGTTATCTGTGTCTCACTCTAATTTGGGTCTCACTCTAAATAATGTGGATCTGAAGCTGTCAAAAAAAATTGACTGTTGTCTTTTGTGTTGGATACCATGATCAATATGACTTTGCAAAGACCTCTTGAGATATCAATATCTCATAGTGCTGGTTGGTTCTTAGTACTTGCTTGCCATCTTAGCTTTGGGTAGCCCTTGGAGTTGGACTTCAGTTGGCTTAAACCTGAACTCTAAGGCTAAAAGAGAAAACCAGTGCTCTTACAACTTCATATTTATGTCCCCCCTACTAATGTCCTCAGGCAATTGAATTGCTCTTTCTTAAATTCACTGAGAAGGAAATTTTACCTGTGAGACTGACAGCCATTTCTCACCAATCTGCTCATGAGAAACTCAGCTCAGCTTGCTCTGGTGGCTGACCATAGGATAGTTCTGCAGCTGAGAAGGAACAAGGTGTAGCACAATTCTCTAGACAGTTGCTTTTGTACTTTACACATGTATATACCTCCAAACAAACACGGTGAAATGCCTTTGAAAACGCAAAGTATTTAATTGTCAAAACTATCTTTCTTCTACTCTACTGTGATTGGGGAAAACGCATTTAAATTACTGCTCCTTCTGCTTGAACCGATTTTCTGACTGTGGAAATGCCCAACTTTGATTCTTACTTGTTTTCTGTGTGGCTTTCTAATCACATACTCATTAACAAGGCTAATACCCAATCAGGTCTTTTCTTTCAGAAAGGCATCCTTTAAAAAAACAGTTCAAGATATGCTTGCAGCAGAGACATCTTCCATGATATGTACATGAAATACCCCTTCTCTATCTGACTAGTTTCTATACCTACAGTGTGATCCACTGTTGTGTATTTCTGGTTACATTCAACTCAAGGATCCTTCTTTTTTGACTTTTTTTCCTTCCTCTAAGAATTATTCGTTACACCCCAAGTAGTTTAAAAGTATTGTTGGATATAAATACATACACATGAAATAATTATGGAAATGCTTTATACATCTTCAGACTAAAGGATGTCTTAGTTCTTAAAGTAATAGGAATGCTTTCTTGTCAAATTAATTTACTGAATGATGAAGAAATAAATCTGTTTTATTCACTTTATCTGCAGTATTTTTTCCAACTTTTTGCATTATAAAATACACATATTTTAAATCAGATTAGTTTACTAGATATCCAGGTTAATACACTATATACACCTGGAAGCAGCAAATCATTGTAGGATGATGTTTACTTGTAGACTTTCTAATATTTTACTTTCTCAGACAGGTACAGAATTGTCTTGTCCTCATAACCTGGGTGATTATTGCAAGTATTTTTTTTAATCTGATTGTACTAAAGAACTTGAAAAACTTAATTTCTGGTTTTCAATGAATAAAACAGAAGAGGTGATACAGAAGGATTTGCCATTTCTACAGTAATTTCAGCTCCTTCAAATCCAATTTTGCAAACAATGATTATCCCACTTGTCACTGATTGTCCTGTGACCTTGTTAGCATGTATGTTTTTGGAAATCTTTGTCCTTCTTGGCCTAGAGATAAGGAAAATAAGATAGTGAGGTGAATGGGACCTCTGGTGAGCACGAGTTCTGTGTATTATCAGCTTGAATGATAATTGGCAAGGCATAATCTTGGAGCATACTCACACATTTAATTGCACTCCTCACAGTGTAGTTAGGTTTTCTTTCCACTGTATCACTTAGCACAACTTTTGTGTTTGTTAAACATTTCTCTTCCCTTTCAGACAAGCAAAAATTACTCTCAAGAACCTTTCTTTCTCCTTTACCTAGGTTTGTCTCTTTAATCACTTTCAGCCCTCTGGTTACTCCTCAACTGGACCATGTTGGAAGATTCCCAGAGGTCTTTAGGAAGGTTTTGCCTTCTATACAAAGGCAGTTTTATGTGATGCTACAATAAAAACAAGTCAAGGAATGGCTTGTAAGTTGTTATTCCAGACTTTGAGGTTAAAAAAAAGGTTTTAGAAAATTCCTTAATTGTAAAATACTTTGGGATATGTATTTATGACCTGTTAAAAGCTGGAGTCTGGCAGCTCTGAAAAGAGAAATAATTGCTAGAGAAAGCATAATATATTTCAAAGTCTGCCAACCAATCCCACCAACAGAACAGAAAAATTACCTAATGAACCATGATTTTGGAGAGTCTACTGCTCACAGTATTGGCTAGTGAAGTCTGTGACATTTCTGCTGAGAATAAAAATGTACCACTCAGCTACAGTGGGACATTTTTGTTTATGCTGAGCAAACATAAAAAGTTTTATATGTATGACTGCTTTCCAGAGAATACAAAACATATGGGTAGGTTCTCAATGTCAATACATATAAATATTGTAACAATAACCTTTGTCTGGGGTGGAGAAAAAGAGACTTCCCCAGTCTACTGAGACATTATCTTTGTCATTCAAGCAAAATTAATAAGTTGCTTTTGAATTTTTCCATCTACAGTCTGTCACTTAAAATACAGGAAACACTTCCAAAGGCATGCAGAGATAGGACAAGGGGAAATGGCTTCAAACAGAAAGACGGCTGGTTTAGATTAGGTATTAGGAAGAAATTCATATTTGTGAGAGTGATGAGGGTCTGGATCAGGTTGCCCAGAGAACTTGTGGATGCCCCATCTCTGGAAGTGCTCCAACCCAGGTTGGACAGGCCTTTGAGCAACCTGGTTAGCAGAAGATGTCCCTGCCCATGGCAGAGGGGTTGGAACTAGATGGTAAGATCCTTTCCAACACAAATCATTCTGTGATTCTGTAAAATACTGCATTTCTGAATTCTTTGGTGATTCCTAAATTGGATGATAGTTGCAAATATGACCCTAGTTAAATCCTGCTTAGACATGAAAATTATTTCAAGTAATACAATCCATCACGAAAACAATTTAGCTGTAGTCCAAGTGTAGACATCTTGCTGCTCTTGGTGCTTGACTAAGGTCCACGAAGACAGGCTTCTTATCTCACTTGCAGTAATATTGGATAAGTTCTCTCTGGAGTTCCTCTAATGTAAAATCAACTAAAAACATGTCAGACCAAGATATGTTGAGTGTACATTCATCTGGACCTTGTAACTGCCAAGGGAACAGTGCAAGAAATTTCCAAAACTTGGTTTGCTAAACTGAAGTTTAAAATGTTTCCTAGCCCTTTGGCTTTTTGTTTTTACTCTAGCTTCCACAGTGGAAGGACAACATTGCAAAAGGCACTCTAAAAAACTGGGAGAAATTCAATACTCATTGAAGTTCACAACATACTTACCAATAGTGTGATCTGTTGGAAACTGTGAAACCATCATTCTGCTCTCTTAATTTCATGCCTGTCAGCTATCTGATAGATCATGATTAGAGCAGGTTTCATTTATATTTGCTATTTTTATTAAGTTCAAAAAAAGCAGGCTATACCAAGAAGTCACATACTTATTTAAGAAGAAATGAAGAGCCACAGTTAATGCTTTAAGTCAATTCAAAGAAGAAAACCAAAAAGAAAACATTTCCAGTAATTTCTAATCCTTTTCATGCTTGCACTTTTTTTTTTTTTTTTTTTTTTTTTTTTTTTTTTTTTTTGAAAAATTTGCCAAAAGANTGGCCAAGAGATGCAAAATGTACTGCTTTTTTGGTGATAGTGCTGGAGAATTTGGCCTTAGTTACGCTTGTAGAACTCAGTTATCAGATGAACCCAATTATCAAATGAACAAATTTATCCACAAATATTTCGCCTGACATTTGGAATACTTAACTATCAGTTAAACTCAAATTCTTTAATAGTTAACTTGGCTCTTGTAACGACCTTGGGGCACAATAACCATGCATGTCTCCTGTCTGGAATCAATTTGTCACTGATACAAATCACTGCATTGAAGTCAAGAAATGATGATAACCTACATGGCACAGTTGCTTTGCTCTGAAAATTCCTTTTTGCTCTGAAACAGGGATTCTCATTGCAGATACACTTACGAGAGAACAGTTACATGCCTTCTCAGGCACATACCCATTTCCCCTAAAAAATCTTCTGATAAGCTGCTAAATCTTCTGGGATGTGTTTGATTTTGGTTATTTTGGGGTTCTGTCCCTCCTCCCACCCACCGCATGTTTTTTGCTTGGTATTTTTTTCTTTTTTTTCTCTTTCTATTCTTTTGATATTCCCTTTTTTCATTGTATTATGTCATATAAAAATAAATAGATAACAAAAGCAGCATGCAGGTGGCTGAGCATACTTTTAGCAATGTATCTTGAGATAACTTCTCAGTTCAAACTTCAGACCTATTATACAAGGTAATGGTTCAAACTTGTGCAGCTGATGAGAAAAAAAAAACTCCCTACATTTTTGAGGACTACTGACATTGCTGTTACCACACAGTGCCGGAAACATTTTTGTTCTGAATTACAAATCAGTATTACAGCATACCTCCAGCAACCAACTGATGCTGTCTTTCCAAGCAGTGTTTCCATAAGTTTAGTATATTTGCTGCAGTGACACTTAGTAATGAAGGTGAACTTTGAATTTTAAACATCAGTCGCTCCTTCAACGACAGTAGCTATGGATCTTCCAGGAAATTTACTGATGATTCACAGAAGCATAAATGGGTTCTTGTTAAGATCAAAGAAAGGAAAGTCTTTTAAGTTATCCCTGGGTTGATAAGCTCCAAGTCTTATCGCCTCTCTGAGCGAAACATTAATTTTAAATAGTAGCGGAGGGGCTGTGATGGTTCCCTGGCCTGTTTTATTTTAGAAGTCTAGGGATTTCTTCTTCTTTTTCTTTTTGGAATATTGCCAGTTATATTTCAGTGAAAAAGAGGAGTTTTGAGAGCGGTAAAGGGCATGATCCTATCAAAAGGAAGGTGAGTAGGGCATGAAGGTTGCCTCTGCATATGTCACTCACAGTAGTGTGCAACAAACTTGTAAGCACATACCTTTTCTGTGGTTCGGCCCACTGGTGTGTCATTACCTAAACACTCTACCTACAACATGGGAAAATCAAACACATTCTCCCTTTTACTTTTGCAAACAAATGGCTTGAGTCTTGGGAGAAGTTAGTGTCTGATCTCCCATGTAGTATTTGCTTTTCATCTTTTTCATCTTGGGTCAATTCTCGTACACGTAACTCTTTCAAAACATGTGATCTAAACCCAAAACCAAAAAGTAAGAGTTTTTAAGGCTTCCCATATCAAGCATTTATACCAAATTAGAATCTGCTAATGAAGGGCAGATTAATTTGGGTTAACCAAGTAGAAAGACACAATCTGTAAAAATACAGAATACCCTATTCCAACTTTTCCAAAGATTGCAGTATTTTAATTTTTAGCAACTCCCCTGAGGGGTCAGTATCAGAGTCATCCAGAAAATAATCCCCTTCTAATACAGTGTTATTCAACTCTGTATCTTTTGAGACTAATTCTAATTTTGCATTATTTATAAAGTATTTCTTTGGTAAACTGTGACGATGTCTGGAATCACGGGTTCAAATAGAAAGTTTGTATCCTTTGGTTTGGTGGGTCTGAACCTCAGGCTGAAGCATAGATTGGCATGGAAGAAGAAAGAGTGACTCTCACGTGGGTTGAAGATAGATGTTTATTGCTCCAGAGAGAGAGCCAGAGAGTCCCTCTGGGGTTCTGGTTTCAGCTTTTGTATCAGGAGCATGGGGAGGGGCAAGGGTAAGCCATAACCAATACCAGGTAAGGAGGGAGTGACCAAGACAGAAGGACAATACACAGGAAATCTGATACATGATACAGGGTTGAGATGCTACAGGCTTTGCCATTCATGTTAGCCCTTCCCACCCAGAATGTTTCAGGTTTCTGGACAGGGACACAGAATGGTTGGCACACCCACCACCAGGGAAAAACCAAACGGGTCAGTATGGCAGGGAGTAATTTAGACTGCACTATTATTAATTAAATGCACCACAACAGTAAACGTATAAAAAGAAGAAAGTACAAAAAACTTGCAGCTTCCTTTAATACTTCCTTCAGAAACATATTCACTTCTGTGTATGAATACAATTAAGTGTTTGTTTTAAATGAAATTGATAACATTATGAGTGCAATGAAAGGGAAAATTTAATACAATAACTGATCAGTTCAAAGAGGATATTTTCTGATATTTTTGTTTTTCTTTAAGAGTATGAGCTTGAGAAAGGCTTGCAGGTGGCAACTATCTATTTCAGAGAACATATTGCTGTCACTTCAGTGCCAAGAATGCAGATGCCAATAGCTTGTTCAGAATCATCTTCTCCTCCCTGGAAGACCATCTGAGAAGGGAAGCTGTAAAAATAAGCTGCCAGCAAACAAAAACCAGTAACGATACATAAGAATGACAGGAAACGCTTTACTGAATGGTTAGAAGATTAAAGCAAAATTGTGCTGGAAAGTTACTACTGAAAATCCTGAAAAGCAACTCGGGACTTTATTCAAGGCTTGAGCTCTTAACAGAGCTTTATTAGTTTTAACCCTTATGCAATCAGTTTCTTCTGGAGATTTGGACAATCTTATACAGATCTGTAAGGAATGAATCACCTTTGAGGGTGATTCTGGAGCCAGGTCAGGACTCTAAAAGAGAGCAAAGACTTGTTTCTCTCTGGGGCTGTGTTTTGGATCAATGGTTGTAAGAAAATGCTCTGCCCAGGAGAGCCTTCCAGATGTGTATACCTGAAAAACAGCATCAAAGGAACATCCAATACAAAACTGTTGATGCATAACCACAACTGGCAGGACCTCCTGGACAACCATGAAACATATTCTGTCATTCACATTTTTTTAAACCCTCTGTGTAATTTTCCACATTGTCAGTGTAGCCTACAAAAATTTCTTAATTGTCAGTCCAGTCTACAAAACAAACCAGGCTGGTCAGAGCAGTCTCAGTGTCTATAAATTGTTAGGAATATACAATTTAAAGATATATATTTTTTAAAAACATAAGAGAAATAAATCAAAATTGTCTTTTGAAATGACTGCAGAATGCGGTCCAAGCTTTATAAAAAGAATAGTATGTTCCACTGCTCAGGGAAAAAGCTTGTCCAGAGTAAATCCTAAACTATTTGAAAACATTACTGAAAGGTGAAATTAACTTTGGCTGCTACTATTATTTTAGTTGAAATGGAAACACAGCCACTTACTGGAGCATATGATAAAGTGAACTCCCACTTGCACAGTTAAAAAACTCTGATTCTCTTCTGTAGAAAAGATAACAAAAGGCAGACTAAGCAGCTTATTTAATTAAAGCAATGCCTGTGAGTTTGTATACTCTCATATACAGTCTGTTGTTAGTGTCTTTAGTTGCCTTTAACCCAAAGAATCCATAGAGAAGAACCAGTGGAAATGAAAGTTTCTAATATTCTCTCAGAAGGACTTTGTGCAATGCATTGAGGGAGTTAAAAGTATAGGCTAAGTAGATTAAGTATTCAATGCAAAATACTCTGATAATGTGCACCTTTGATCTGCAGCAGTGCCAATGGGGGCAGCTCCAACCAGAGCCAGCTCCAGTAGGAATTTAGAGGTCTCAAAGGACTGTAAGAACTTAGAAATTGCTATCTCAGTTATTTTTATCAATGGATTGAAACATCTCCTTGACTATACTTTGAATTATTCTAGTGATTTGAAGTCCTAAGTTCTGAAGAATAAGTTAAAGCTTCACAGGGGACACAGAATTACCAGACTAAAAGGCAAGGGGGAAAGGGACATCCACACGTTTTTCATAGGGAATGATGGGCAAGGTGTGCAAACAAACCTGGCCTGGTGTTAGGAATGGCCAAGTGCTCTGTGAGGTTGCCTAAAGAGAAGAAATTTAGTCAATTAAAATTTTCAGCTTTGGCTGAAATGGCTGAACAACATCTCATTGATTAGAGTGGTTGTATTTTTAGGCTCTTTAGGAGCTACTAAGATTAATATCTTTATAAAGGTCTGTTTGAACCTCACCCAAGAACAATTTTTTATAAGATTAAATCCAATGGTGTCTTTTCTTTATGGTGGTTTTTCTCATTCCTTCTGCAACATAAATTTTGGATCTGTATCTGAAAGCAAGTGCAAATAAACTGGTGCAATTCACAAAGCTAAGATTTACTTTCCCAGTATCTGCCTTTTTGTGCTCACTCACTCCTTCACTTTTTCACTTTCTCACCTCTTCATTCTTCATGGCTGCCTTGTTGATGTGGCCTTTTGCTACTCAGTAAACTAGAAGACAAAATAAGAAATGGAATCAAAAGGGTTGCTGTTGTCATGCATGCTAATAATGGTGAGCTGTTTCAGGCACTTCAGAAAGAGCAGTTTGTTAAGTTTTTGTTGTTAATAGCTTAAAGGCAAATATAACAGCTTACTAGAGAAAAACAAAACCCCAAACCTACAGAAACATTCATTTTTCATCTAAGTATACTTGTATTTTTCATTAGTTCTCTTGCCAAAGGCAGTAAGTCTGAACACCAACAGACAGGTATGTCAAATACAGAAACTACATTCCAGTCTGAGTAATTTAACATCTCAATACTTCCCTGTTGCAGAATGGCTATGCGACCAAGGCCATGTAGACATGAGAGAGCTGTGCTAAGACAGCTGGGTTCACACAGAAACCAGTAAGGTCAGCATGGCCTTGAGCACAGCCGTTAGACCATATTTCAGGATGTTATGGTTGGAAAGAATAAGAAAGGGAGATAGAAAAATAGGAACTTATGCCAATGTAACCCTTTATACGGTAACCAATCATATAACGCCAAGTATGCATGATAATGAGTAGCTTCAATATAATACGTGCCTTCTGATCAATAAACCGAAGCTTGCCTATCAACCATATTGGCTGTGCGAGTCTTCCCTCCGGCGACAAATAGCGAGACTTCCTGACAGAACATTCAATTCCTTTTATCTTATGGTTCTTGACTTACGTTCTGATGTTCAATGTGGCTTGCCTAGTCATCTTCATTTCTGAAAAATGCAGGGATGGATAACAGCAGTAGCAGCATCCAAAAAATTGACAAGGCACTGCCACAGCCCCTTTCTTCCCTCTCCTCCATGAGCTACATCAGGCACAAAGGTAGACAAATCACCGCCAAGTGATAATCCTGCATTCTTTCCCTCATGGTATTTTTAATATTTTCCGACCAGACTGCACAGACATAAATGGCCATTGAAATGCAGGGCAGCACTGAATTAAACAGTAGCTGTTTGCTAGAAGAGAGGATCACAGGAGAAAACATCCAAGGATGACTTCCCAGGGATGCAGGTGTTGCCTATCATAACAGCACTTGTGCTCTACTGTGAAAAATGAAAAATAGATAATAGAAACTGGAAAATCATTTCTTAGTAGTATTGTGGACTTTCTGTCTTCTCACATCCTCTTTTTTTAAAAAAAATCTTTGACAGTGCTCTGAATTCACCTAAGTTTAAGGAAACTCACATCTGGCCTTATTTGCAATTAGAAGTTTCAGGTTTACAACGAAGCTAATGTAGTTAGAACACATTTCTACAGTTAGAACACAATTCTACAGCACAACAGATGACCTATGCCTCAAGCAGTTACTCTTTTCCTGACTTTGATTTCTTGTCCTCTAACCATTTTATGAGGAAAGAGCCTTTGTTATTGCTTTGCAATTTCCTATATTTGTATTACGCTGCAGGGAGAAAAAATCAATTAGTCACTCAACAATAAGGAATATGTTTTTGCTGGAAAATGATATTTCTTTTGGTATTTTTCTCATCTTTTTAGCGTGCAGTTATTAGTGTGCAGAGGTAGATAAAGCAGAGTTCCTGAATACAAATGGGATTTCCTCCTTTCAATTGGTAGAACTTTGATTATCTTTATGATTATATTTTTTCATCATGCAGTATAACCAAGAATAAAGTTCTGCAAGCCCTGTTTGTGCTCCTCACAGATTCTTGATTTAACCCTTGGTCAGCTGGAGGAACCCTGGGGTTGCTTCATGCTACAGTTGGCTCCAACATCTTCCTTGGGGCACTGTGAATGGCCCATACAGTGAATTTCACTTTCCTCGGGGGCACAGCTGCCTCTGCATCTGCTGATGAGTCTGTGGAGGAGATAGAGAGCAACTGGAGCTGCCTCTGACCACCAGTTACAGCACATTCTTCACTATTGCTTTAAATTACTGCTGGTAGTTTCTGTTAGTGCCTGACATGAAAAGGTCATTTGGAAACTGCTTCACACATCTTCTAAAAGCAACTTTCTTCTGATCATACATTCTTTTAAACTGAACTTTACTTACATCTGTGGGCATTAGAAAGACAGGAAGAATAGGAACTGGCACTAGACTCAATAACTTACGAAGAATTTGAGGGAACTCAAAATATAACATTTATTTACAAATGTAACTTCAAATTGGAATGATGGCTACTTCCCTATGGATTTATTTTTAGGGTGGCACTGTCAAGCAACATCACCTGTTGCCTAGGAATGGACTCTTACAATTGCCTTCTAAGGCAACTATGTTTCTCCACTTTTTTTTTTTTTTTTTTCTTTTTTTTTCTTTCTTTCTTTCTTTCTTTCTTTCTTTCTTTCTTTCTTTCTTTCTTTCTTTCTTTCTTTCTTAAAAGTAAATTATTTAATGGGGAAGAGCTTCAAGCCAACAGGAAAAGTTTATAAGAACCTGCTAAATAGACAGGATTCATGCTCTTTTATTGTTACCATTGACTGAAGTCCTTGTCTATCCCTAAATGTTTACTCTTCTCTGTGCTTCCAAGCTTCCTAGTGGGAGCAAGTACCTCAGTAGAGGTGTTCAAAAAATCCAGCCTGCAATGTTAGTTTTCTGTCATGTGCTTTGAGAAGCAGTATGTTACATTTTGCCTAGGATAAAGAAATATTGCAAGGCATCACTCTTGAGTGCTTGCTGCCTACTCCAGATGTGAAGGGGCAGTTTCTGCAATGGGATGCTTCCCAGGATCTGGACATTGTTTTGACGGCAGTCAGAGAGGGCATTTGGCTGTGTGCAGTCTGCAGAGTACAGATTGGCATCTATTTAAGTGGGAACCTAAATGTGGGGGGTCTTTATCACAGATTTCTCCTTTCTGCCACAAAACCTCCAAATTCTGGCACACAGTTAAAGGGGCAACACTTGTGCATGGAGCAATGAAAGACAAATCCATTTAGAGAGTTTCAGCTTGTAGAACTGGACATGGAGAGCTATCTATGCAAGTACAAGTGATCACAAGTGATCTCAGAGCTGACCTGGAAAACCCACCAAGTAAGTGTTCCTAAATGATAATACCAACATTTCTGTGTATTTTCTTGCCTCCTGACAACAAGCTATGGCAATACCATACAAATATTTACTCTAGAAAGTTTCCCTAATGTTATATGGGGTGTTTCTGAGTTGGCAGGAACCATAAATACAGTCTCCTGGGGTTTGGACTTATTCATTTTGCACGAAATCCAGGATGCCACTAAGAGAAAAATGGCTGACCAATATAGTGTTTGATTGATTTTTTTTATTTCTTATTCAGGACCTGAAATCAGCCAAAATATTTGCACTCAGTGGGAGAGATTTCATGTATCAGCTTTCATTTCTGATAGTTTTTGGGGCTGTTAGTTCTTATTTTCAGCTGGCTTTAAAATGAATTATTTTCATAGTAATGTGTATTGGCAAGTTTGTCCTTTAACTGTCCATTTTTTGCCTTCTTGTCATTTTTTTAATGATCATTGACAAATGTATTGGGAAAATGATATTTGCTTTAAAAAGCAGACATTCATCTAAGATCATTTTCTTGAAAACAGGAAATTTAGAGTTAATGGAAAAGTAATTTTAGAATCTTTATATTCATTTTTAAGTCAGCCTTTTTAAACTAAATCCATGGAGCTTGGACGATCTTGCAGAAACTGAATGGAACAATCTAATGGCAAAACGCTAAAGACATTGTATTGAGAATAATTCGTTCTTGAAGTAAAAGCAGAAGTGTCTTTCTTAACAATAATATATTCATTCTACATAGCCAACTGAAAATGCCAGCTGAAAATGCAAGTACGATCAGCTAATGATGACAAAACCTCAGGAAACGCGTTCTCCATTTGAGAGATATTTCTGAAAGAAAAGTTTCTGAAGAGATTCCTTCTTCTGTGCTTGCTGAGATGTGATGAGAAAAGTTGCTTTGTTATGATTCCATATCAGAAGAAGAATTATGAAGCTGTGGCACCTCATGGCCTTGAAGATTTACAAGATTCTCATTCTCCACTGTCTTTCTTTTTTGCAGAAACATCCACATTTGTAAATTTACCAATTCAGGAGGGCTGCATCTTACACTCTTTATGCATAGCAGCAAGCAACTTCCCAAAATTCTGTGTGTGGAGATGTTATTTGTATCTTAGGGAAATTTGGTGTAAGTAAAAATTCATGATTCCTTGATATTTCCTGGTCAACACTGAATGGTCAAGCTGAAGAGTTTCCTGTTTCAAAGAGAACAGAAGTATTGTGCTGTGTTTAAATTGGATCTGACTCCCAATTTCAGATCAACCTCTTGCATACTAAATTTTAAACAATTGTATGGGTTCAACATATTGATTGCATAATCTTGGTTATTATTAAGTGAATAAGTGATTTCCCCTTGATAAGGCTGAAGTCCTTTTTAATTCATACACTTCCTCCAGACCAATGTGAGTGGTATGATGGCTGGAAAACAGGATGGGTGTGATATGTTGACTGCATTGTGCAAGGTGAGGCTGTGTCTTGGGTGATTGTCGACACTACAGGATCAAACATAAAGCTAAAGGATGAGCCTCGTGCAAGGGCAGTGTTTTGCATATGAGACCTTCTGATTCTGGCTGCAACCAATAAAAGTTAAACTGGTGATGCACCAGTAGGCCAAGTCCATGGAGGTGGGGGTTTTCTGCCTGACTGAACCAGTTCTTCTTAAACTGTGACCTGTTACATTAAGCATCATAACTCCTCAGACAGTGGGTCAAAAATGATTCCAAGCAAAATAAAGACCTACATTGTACACAATCCCTTATTTCCCCTACTTGCAACTATACTAACAAAAGGGGGAGGGATATATTAAAAGATTAAACATGTATGAAAGTTTCACCAAACTATTCTTACGACAGTTGCTCATAGGATGACCTTTGGTATTTTCTGAAAAGCTTTGAATGTTCCTGGATCCTTTAGAGAATGGAAGGGAGCCAGGAACTGAAAAGGCTGAGCAGGGCAGACTTCAAAAGTGATTTATGCTTTGATAGAAGAAGTAACTCCTCCAGCAGTTCTCTCCTAGAGAGAAAGTAGAAAGTGATTTTAGAGTGAATTACCACCTAGTTTTTGTTGTTTGTTCTAATTTATTCTGCTGTTGTTGTTCTCACCCATTGACATTTCTTGATCTAGTTGTGGGGTACAAATATTTCTATATGCTGGAATCCAGAATTCCGTTTGCTCTCTTAGTCACAGATTTCTTGAAGTAGGCAGCACCCTTTTGTGACAGACCCCAGGAGACAATTCAGTAACATGACTTAAAAAGACCTTTATTCCTTCGCACATCTTGTTTAGTCACTTAATGATAACATGATGTGGCATTTCAGTATTTATAGCTTTCCTCTTTCCCTTTGAGTCCCTGTGTATTAATTAAAGGTACATTTACTCAAAGATTTTTTTTTTTCATAATTCTATAGTGATGTACTTCCTTGAACCAGCTCCAACTAGTAAAAAATAAGAACCTGAAAAACTTTTTTTGAGGTCTAAGAGTTTCTGGACTTAATTGTCTATGGTGCTCAAGCTGAGTGGAAAAATCAAGAAGAGAATACCAAGAAAATGACACACTATAGAAGAAGAAGCAAGTCTCTATTGAGGTAAGTAAAATCTGTTATCCTCTTCATCTACTTTCTGAGTGATAAAAACCTTGTCCAGCTTCCCAAATTATTCTCAGTTTCCATAAGATATGCTTCCCAATACTTCTCCTTACAAGCCTCACCTGTTTTATACATCAGAAGAGCATTGTTACGAATACAAAATTCAAACTTTGATTTGGCATCATTAGCTAAAATGATAATTTACTATTACTTGGGATATTCTGGAGCAGAAAGGACAGATATTTTGCAGTAGGTTTGCAGGTTATTTATAAACATTCTAAAATTATGATTCCTTTCTGGTTTCAATTGACAAATTACCTTTTGGGAAACAGCTTCTTCCATTCCTTTGCCTCTATTTCTTTCAAAAGGTTTTTTTTTTTTGTGCAATTCCTCTCTAATAGTTAGGATATACTGTATGATGGAAAGCCAGCTTCAAGATCTAGTGCAATCAAACCAGAGACTTTTGAGTGCTACGTCACTGAGGAAAGGAAGGAATTTTTTGCAAAAGAGCTATCCTCTGGTTAAATATCAAGCATTGTGAACAAACCGTTTTTAAGTAATGGCTCCAGAAACACAGAGGGGGTAGTGTTGGACGGACTTATTTTTTTTAATTAGAAAATAAGTCTTTCCTGAGAAGAAGTGCCTACAAGTATTTGATTTTTTGTAGAAGCCTGAAAGGAGAACGACACACTGGTGAATTACAGGAATAGTCTTGATGTTCAGATTGTTCCAAATTATTTAAATACTAAAAAATAGCACAATGATAGAGACAAGAATATTCATGTGCTCTGTATTTGAAAATAAATACTCTATGATTCTGTGATGTCACCCCATTTCTATAAATAGGAGTATCTTAAATGAAATGTGCCTCATCAATGCCAAATTAAATGGTATTATCTTCTAACATCTGGGCTGGCAGAATTCCATTTTTTCTGCTTGTAAATAGTTCATGTAACATTTTTTATTCTGCATGTTTCTATTTCTAGGCATCCATTGGGTAGCATGGGTAAGTCATTCATCAAATGTTTATTTTAACAGTTTTATAAACATATATGATGCTTTTTCTCTTCCATAATTTGACTGAAACCTTAAAATAAAATAAAATAAAACAAAATAAAATAAAATAAAATAAACAAATTAAAAATATGACTAAGACAACATTTTAATTAAACACAGCCCTTTTCTGAACTGTAAAAGATGCAGCAACTGTAATCTTTTGTTAGTAAAGCCATTTAGCACAACCTGAAGGGAAAAATAACTAATGGAAACCATTTAAAGTACACACCATTAAATTCCTTGGGACTTGCCACTCTTCATGTATAGAAATATAGAGAAATGTTTAGATGTATGACGTGAATTATACTAATTCCAATCCTGTTTCTTAATGGGTTCAGTTCCATTGGTGGATTTCCAAAGTTAAGCCATCCACTTTACCATTTTTTAGTTGGTTTGTATAAGAGGAACTTTACTCAAATGATAACTCTGCTACTAGATATTTTTTCCTTTCCCTGAACATGTGATATGGAAGGAGCAGAACTCAAGATTTTTGAAATGAAGCTGATATGAAAGTAATTTCATCCTGAGAGAAACAGAAAATGGGGAAGAGACCAGCTGACCAACTGGCTTACAGCACTGCCGTCCTGTGATTATCCTAGGTACTAGACATGCTTGTTGTATCTACCTAACAGTGCTCCATTTGCTAAACCCTAGTCTGTGTGCTCCTGGAATGTTTAGTGCAACATCAAATAGAACTGAGCAGCTGCTTAACAGTTCTATACCATCCTAAATTGCAATTTGAAGTGGATTGAGGTGGACGGGATTGGTGACTAGAAGAGTCATTGACACAGCATCAAAAACTTGTTTCCCTATTATTCAAGCAAAAGATATTAGCCAGGAAGGGTGAGAAATCCACAAAGAAAACCCCAGTAATGTACTTGAAGCCTCAATACTTCATCTGAATAGTGTAAGAGACATGAACTCTGACTGAGACTGCAGGTCAGGTAGATCCTCACTGTGGAGAGCTGCAGTAGCAGTCACTGGATAAGGGTACTTAGGGTACTGAAGCCTCTGCTAACAGCCATCACAGAAAAGAGGCTCCCACAACCTGTCCTTAGGTATTTGTGTTATCATTTGTTGCTGGATATAAGATTTATTTTGCAGCTGTCTTATTAATGCCACAGTTGATGTTAGCACTGTGAGAGCCAGAATTATTGCCTGAGGTACATTTAGTCTCATATGCTCTGTGACCTTCACACTGTGAGCTTCATCTTCGCCAATGCCAGCCTTTTTTAGGGAATTTTCAATGTTTCTATTTGTCGTTGTTTGAACAATTCCAGTCACTTAAGAGGAAGAGGCCAAAGAGCAGGATGAGTGAGGCTGTTGCTTGGACACAAATGGCTGTTGTTTGGACACTGATAAGTCTTCTAAGGACAGATTTTCTTACTGCAGAGGAGTAAACCCTAGGATTCTCACACTTTTTTTTTAATTTATTTTTTTTAATTAGAAAAAAGGAAAAAAAAAAAAAAAGGAAACAAAAGAAAGAAAAAAGCCAAGACTTACTTCAGTTAAGTTATTCCAGAAATCATGCAAAAGCTGAGTTTGAGAGACACCGGGTGGATAATATTGCCATTTCTTTAAATATTCAGTTTGGATAACTCAGCTTAAAACCCAAACCCACTTATGAGCTTTACTGAAAAATAGTGCTGGTAACACCATTTACCAATTATTTTGTGTTCCAGATAACAAGGCAAGAGGAAAAAGAGGAAACCAAGTTTGAGCAAGTGTGACCACACCACCAGTATTGTGCTTGAGGAACCTTGAACTTACGTGAGTTAAAGATTTTTCCACTCACATCTTCAAAGGATGAGAATCTATTTGTGACTATGATGCCTAAAAAAAGGTTATTTGGGAGTCTACATGCAAGGGGTTTACCTATGCTCCCACTGTAGTGAGTGGAGATGTTGCATTCAAGACAGTTGTCCTGACAAGGGTGCTGTGTATTTTTTGAGTTATCCTAGAGTTTCCAGGACATTCACATAGTCAGATATGATGTGAGAACTATGAATGACCAGAGGCCCTCTGCAGAGCTGACTGAAGGCTGGGAGGGGTAACCTGGCTCTTCTGAAATGGCACTTTGTGTGTCCCTGTCTAAACAACTAACCACAGTCTTAGCTGTGAGCTTTAGAGAAACATGAATTACTCCATTAACTCTATTCACACGTGCAACCCTGGAGTGGCTATTTTGGATATCACAACATAACTCAAAGAGTACTAGAGGTCCACATTTAGGCACCTGAACTGAGCCCTGCATCTTTATGAACTGTAATGGGAGCTTGAACCTGAACATGAATTTCAGTGTCCTATTCTTGAAAAAAATGCCATGCAAAGTTCCCACCCATTTCCATTTGCTGAGCTTTAATCATTAGAAACCAGGTGTTTTTCTATGAAAGAAGGAAAAAATGCAAAAGCCTTGATTCAGTAATCTCAGTTTTTCATGAAAAATATCAAGCAAATAAAATCCTTAACTAAAGGACATATCTTGGCCCTAGTTGTAGACTAATTTGGTCAACTTTTAAAAGTGACATTGCTGCACTGGTCAAGGCCTCTGGTTAGAAAGTTCTAGTACTAAGAAAACAACCTCGATATGTATCCTGTGTACACACCATAACTGTACTCTGCAGACTTTACTGAGATGTAGATAAATATCCCATCCCACAATTATAGCAGGAAAGGGAATTTCTATAGAGTAGTTTCACAATAGCTGCTTTGCCTGTGTGTCAAAGTGTTTGGCAATACCTCACAGAACAGTTATGGAATTTGGGGTTTATGATTCACCCTTTTCCTTCAGCCATTGTCAATGTTTTTCAAGCTACTTAATCAATCTCTTCTATTTTTCTGCCTCTCTTCTCTGAGACTTTGTCTTTCTTCATAATTTTTCATCACTGATAAATGCCTGAAATGCGTGGTGGGAAACTTGAAGTGTAAAAATTTTAAGAAATGAGCAAGTCTGATTCTTTTCTCATTGCCAGGTTGCCCTGACATTATGTTCTCTGGTGATTATGGGAATCCATTACTTAGGCATCTGATTTTACCCCCATCTTGAACCTGAAATAGCAAAAAATAAGTGGTTCCTTTGTTCCCATCCACAGGATGTTTGTTTAATTCAAACTTCAGCAGTGAGCAAGTCAGATGTTTGTGGTACTTGTGTTTTCAAAGGCCATCAAGTGATATGGCGGTACCTCTTGCTGTCTCTACACGAAAGTTAGCAGCTTTTCCTGCTGAAGGGCCTTTGGGGGAGACATATTATTTCATAATATGGAGGTAGCAGGCAGCCACACACACCAACTGCATGTCAAGAGCTGTACGAATCTTAAAAGAAAGAGTAAAACATGAAATTTTTGGCCCTATTGATTATTTTACTCTTCAGTGTATTTCTTCATTACCTCTTGATGTTTCAAAAGATCTATCAACTTTGTCTGTGACCTTCACTGGAATTTGATTTTTCATCTTACACATTCTTAGCCAACAGCTCATCAGCTTGAAGGATTGGGCTTGGAGAAAAAGATGCTTTAAAACTTTTTTTGGAAAGCACTAAGATCCAAGTTATTTTTTTCATTTTGCTCTAGTGCTGAAGCAGTCTGCTGAAAGCTGTATGTACAAAATGTCCTCAGATAATGGGTGCCTTGCTAGATCAGGTGGCAATTTTATGGCAGACTGCTGCAGTTTTGGAGCACTCCAAAGGAAGTGCTCCAGTATTAACAAAGGAAGTGTGTCACTACTGTTGTGACTGTTCCACTACTTGAGGAGAAAGGGTCACTAGGCTGTGCCCCAAGGCTGTAGAAAATCTATATTATTTTGAGGTTCTTCTTTACTGTTCCAGTATACAGCTGGAAGAGAGAAAGGTGACAGGGTTCCAAGTTTGCTCCTTCTTATTCACTGCTGGAGTAAATATAATGAAAAAAATTCATTTTGTCATTACATACATAACTGGCAGAAATCGAAAAGACTTGCTGAAGAGACAGTGTTGTACAAGGGAAATAGCTGCTTCAGAAACTTCTCAACTTTTATTATTAATGTTTTAGGATAATGGAGTATACAATGTAGCCATAGTAACATCACCTATATAATATAGGAGGGTATAAAAAATTGTAGTTCTTGCTAGCCTATGATGTTATATGTTTTATGATAGGAAATAGAAAAATTTCACATATAAGAATGATAACTCAGACGCCTCACACAAGGCTGTAATAGTTTACTGTCATCAAACAGTATTGCCTGTATTACTTTATGTAAATAAACATATATTACCCTAGTTACTTCTGTAGGCAGGCAACTTTAGCAACAGGCATTCTGTTAGGATTTGATCATTTTCAAGGATTAAAAGAAAATTTTTATGAAGACACATGATTCCACACACTCTTCAGTTTGTCTTTATCTAAACTACACAGTGACCATCTGAGAGTGCTGTATTCCACGCAAGCAATTGTGTGTTTACACAGAAGCTTTCTTTAATTAATTTCCTTCCCCTTCACCAGGACTCAGGCAAAGCTCTCTTTTCTTCTTTTTTGCCACAATGGTGTACACCATAATGGAGTATAGCTATTCATGGGACACAGTATAGCAATCAGAAGTAAATTACACCCTTTAAAATTACCATCCTTAATCACAATACCTAAAATAATGTGATAATTGCTGTCATGGGAACATGGGAAAAAATAGACTAGTCATTAAACAAATACTATAATCATTAATAACAAGTGGCATGTGAAATAACAATTTTCTACTAATCACTAACCTAGAGCTGTAGTGCAAACTGAAGATTGTCTTTCATAAAGTAAACTGGAGGCTTACAGGTAGAAAGGCATAAACTTGCAAAAATATTTTGCCCATCATCAGGTTTTATACTGTGTTTTGTACAACTATACATTTCCCCATACGTATATGGGTTTCTATATGCAGCAGTTATACAACTGCACTTGAATTTCTCCTTTTCCATTTTAACCTCAAGTAAGCTTATCAAACTCAAATTTTGAGGAAAAAACCTACATTCAGATTATGGTCACTTGTGTTGTCAGACCTTCCAATTTTAAAAAAGAAAACTCACATAAGGAAACAATATCATATTGGAAACAAAAGGTGCTAAGGCCACTTTTTTCATATTGATCACTCATTTTTTAGTCTCTGAGGGGAAGAGCATTGGACAGAGGAGAAAAGAAAAAAAAAGTTATACCAGCAAAATTGGCATGAGCTTAAAAGGGCTTCCTTTGATGGATAAGGCCAAGCTAAAAAGAAACCTGGGAGCATTAGTGGTTTTTTTCCATGTTAGAGATGCCCAACGGTAATATCACAAAGCTGAATATCTGAAGTCTTGTTATCAGTGCAGGTAGGGAGAGAATGAGGCAAAACTGGGCAGCTGTGTGCATCTTCTAGCTGTCAATGGATGTTGTTTGGAGTCTTAAATCCCACAAGTACCAGAAAATGATCCTTCCTTATGTGAGTAGTGAGGAAACTTGTCCTGTCTGTCTAGCTGGCTACATTTTCTGAAGGAAATCTGGTTCTTCATTCATATTAGAGCACAAGCTCACATAGCATTCATGAGGACCACTGATGTGATTTAAACTCTGTGACTTTTAATTCTAAATAGACTATGAGTCTAAGCATTATTTATGCCTCAAGAAATGGCCTTCAAATCTTTCCTTTGTGTTTGTTTTCTCATTGAGAAAAAAGGTTTACACCAGAAAAGTAGTCAGCTAAAGTTTGATTTATATGTTGCCAGTGTATTCCTTGAAGAAAGGTAATAGAACTGCTGAAGTGCAATTAAACTGGGAAATGAGTATTTCTATTTTTGGTGCCTATCATTCGTGTTTTTAAAGGCCCGAGGCTGGAGCCTTCTCACCATAAACTGTTCAAAGGCAGTGAGCTCGTGTAAGACTGTTGGAAAAGGGGTTAGAGGGTCATAAGTTTTGTCATTCAGCTCACTAATTGCAGCTTGGTTATTACTTTCAAATGTGCAGAGGAGCAAAATGGTCTATCTGCACTTTTATTTCTATCCAAGTGTAGGCAAGAAAGCAGGGAAGAATTTTGACCCCTTATTTGTCTCTCTACATCTCTTTGTATTTTTCTGACAAGTCTTGCTTCCTTGGAAAACAATCCAGTTGCAAACCAAACAAATATTTTCCTTCTTGTGTCTTCTCCAACATATATGGGCGGGCAAGGTGTGTCTCCCACAGCTGCCTGCCCAGTCCAAGCTGCAGGATCAGGCTGTGTGAGGCTGAGATATCCCTGCCCAGCAGGACCAGTGCCTCTGCAGATCCCTGACAGGCTCTTTACCATGCCTTGATTGAGAGGAAGATGGAGGCAGTGATGAACTTTTTTTGTGTGTTTCTCATGTTTTTTTTCCAGTGAGTGATGCTCACTAGTCAAAACTATCCCAAGGAGGGCTGAGTCAATTCATTTCCCCTAAATAATTTGGAGATAGACACCATTAGCTTGTTGGGAACTTACCCAGGTGGACAGGCATGGGCAGGGAATGACCAAGGGAAGGTTTAGACTCATGTTAATATTTCTGTTATTTTCACAAGTTAGTTATGACCCTGAGTGGAATGAAGCAGTGATGGAGGGTCACTTTTGAAGTGAAAATGCTTTCCCCCCATTCTTTCTCATTAATTGACTTCACCAGGAAAAAAAGATTTTTTGCTCAAGTACACCAAAAATTAACTCCTGGTTTTATTTCCATTTTTCTCTGTCAAAAAAAACCTAAGAAAATCCCTCAAAAGACAAGTTAAAAAAAAAAAATAATACAAAATACTTACTAACGTGTTATGCAAATGGCACGTTAATTTATATGTGTCCAACTAATCTTTCATGAACTATAAACAAGTCCTCATTTGCTTTCAGTTATTTCTATTTCTCGTTCTTAGTGGTTATTTCCAAGTTGTAGCAAGCCATATAGCTACCTCTAATCTTTATAGCAATGCCTTTTAAAATATTCAAAATGAGTAATTTATTTTTAATGATCTGTAGCTCTGAAACAGCTTAGGCAATGTGCTTTATACTTTGCAGAAAAATTCTCCTTGGTCCCCAAGGAAAACTTGTATTTTTTTCAGGCTAAGCCAATTTTGATAACGAAGATGTTTATTAAAGAGAGAACTACAGAGAAGCAGACAGAGCAGGGGAACTAGTGTTAAAAGCAGTGACTGAAAAGGTCCCTGGGGACATTTTAAAACAGAATAAATTGAGGCTGATTTTAATTGATTTGAAACCTCTCTGATCATTTTTACCTAGGAAAGATTGGTATGAAACACTGTGAAACAAGAATTTCATTCATCATTTACACTAATGGGAACTTAGCACACTGTATTCATATATAGGTGAAGTACTCAAAATAAAAGCTGAGAACTAACAGAAACCACTGTTGGGTGCATCTGCATTTCAGAAACTCCTGTTATAAAAGAAGTTGCATCCCATAATGTCTTTGAGAAAGATTTTGCAGGAACAATTTTTGAGGGCTCAATAACTTGTAAGCAGCATCACACAGGAAAGGCATATATCAATCATTGAGCCCCTGAGTAGAGGCCTATTTAGCTTGTCTCCAAAAGATGTGCCAATCTTTCCTTCAGTTTTACAGTTTATGTTGCTTATATAACATTTATCTTATCCACTGGGACAAATCACTGGACTTTATCCTTGATACCTCTACTTAGTTTCAGTGAAGTACACACACTGCCATATATGTTTATGCTTTGCAAGCCAGATCAAGGTTTTCTTTCAATTATCTATTTTTTTTTCTTCCACTATCTTTCACAGTGTTTCAGTGTTTGAACACCATTCTGCTCTCTCTCAGCTGCATGGTTGAAGCCCTTTGGCCCCATCATGGTTTCAGGAGCAGAGGCTCTTTCTGGCTGGGGACTGGCACACAGAACTGCTCCATTCCTGTCTTTGCAGAAGGATTGTATTTACTGATGCTAAAAATGCCTTTTCCTACCTGCAGCCTAAGACTTTTTGAATATTCTCATCATTAATTAGATAATCTGAGTTGATTGTGAGATGAGAGGTCACATTTAATTTGATATACTTAATTTGGTACACTACTGATTCCGTATAATTTTTCCTGCTGTTACAACTTCATATTAAGGGATATAGTTTTGTATTGCTTGTCATTTATTCCAGCCTCACAAGGTGTTGCTAAATTCTCTGTCCTTCTGTAGCAGATGAATTTAATTCCATGCAGTCATTTGTGCTAAGCTTCCCTTCTTTCTTTAGTCTGGAAGATATTTTCAAAAGAAAGAACCTGCAATTCCCCTCATTTTGGAATATAAGCACTGCTTCTTCAGTCAGGTTGAGAAACTCCTTAGTATCTGTGGCACAGTAAAACTGAACTCAGGGAAGCTGTGTCCCCTTTTTTCTTTCACAGCCAACTTGTGTGGCAATGGCCAAGATCACCAAGGGCTGACAGAATAGGATTACAAAGGCAGCTCTCTGACTGCTCCAAGCAGTTCAGACTGGCAGTGCAAGAGTTCTGTAGGATATATGTAGACTATATATGTATGTACATATATATATATATTTTTTTTTTTTTTTCCCATTCTGTTCTTCTCACACATTGATTCCACTGTCTCTAGTAGTTTTGGTACATACATCCTGCACACTATGAATAGAAATGCTGTGCTGTGGGATTCTATTTTCTTGAAGTTATATAAAGTAAATCATGCTAGTTCTTTATACAGAGAATAAAACAAGGCTTGGGATATTAAGATAAATTCAAAGCAAAGAAGTTACAGTATCTCACCACCTGTTTGGCTTTTCAAAATCTTTTCATTTCAACATTCACAGAGATAGCAATGGATACTATTCATCGACTGAATAAAGAATTAAACACCAGCAGTGCAAAACGTATTTACATAAGCATTATAAAAAATAAGCTTTTTATTTTATTGTTGAGATGACAGTAATAATAGATGCGGAAAACAAGTGGGAAGTGACTCAGAAAATCTCCATGTAAATTTTATTTATGAAGATGTTAATATTTTCACTAAATAGATGGAAGAAAATTACAGTAAAAATTCCAAACATACTTAAAAATGCTCAACAATTTCAAGACAAAGCACTTTTCTTTAGGAGGAAAGAAATTTTCTGTGAAAGTCTTGTGTCAGAAGACTGGTAGACTAAAATTTTAAATTCAAAAAAATCTCAATTTTTTGGTTTTTTTTTCCTGTTGAAGACAGGATTTCATTTTCAGAAGAATTTGATACACACTAAAAAAAAAATTAAAATTACTTCCACTTTTTTATAGTTTATGGCTCCTTTTTTTTCTGAGTATAGCAAATGTGTGATTGTATTTCCTTAACTGCTACATCTCTTGAATATGTCTAAACTGTTATTTTCAATGTCATTTTTTATAGATGCATAAATTTCCAAACTTAAAATAAAAGTCTGCATTTCAGCTGCTCTCTGAGGGAAACTGCAAAATGTTGTAGAACACCAAATGTTCCTAAATTAGCTAGCTGGAACAGTTTAAGCTCAGAAAGAATAGCTTTTTCCTTGGCTGAGGAACACAGAAAATCTTTGAATTATTAGAATGAAAAACATGCAGCTGTGGTCTCTTGGGTGCAAGAGAATTGTATTTATTTTCTCTTAGAGGGAAAAGGAATTTGTAATCTGGATTTGTGTCATTTGCACCTAGAGGGAATAGAGGGAACATGAATAGCCCATCAAAACTGTCAAAATGTGAATGACATTAGTTACAATCAAGAATCAGGAGCAGACAAATTTTACCAACAGTGAGACATAGAATGGGATACATAAAAATAACATAGTCATACACTGAGAGAGAGCTGGCAGGAATGGGCAGACAGCCCTCTTTACTGTTTGAGAGATGCTGAGTCTTTCCTCTTTGCAGTGGGTGTTGCTGTCATTTTGCCCATCTGCATCATCAAATTTACTGGTCTGTAATTCGTGGATTTCTCCTGAGTCCCCTCTTTAAAAATCGTCAAATTTGGCACATTCCATCCTTTCAGCACCAAGGTTAACTGAAATGATAACCACGCACAGCAATTAGTTTAGCAATCATATATTTTAATTTCCTCAGACTTTGGGTGAAAAACCCCAGATGTTAGCACAGCTGAAAGCCATTTCCCCTCTATTGCTCTCACTTTACCTTATTTTTTCTAAAAACTGGTCATCTATCACCCCACCATCATTTTGGTAGACCACTGGCAATCGCATTCAGTTTTCCTTTATCCAGCTTCAAAACATATCCATCAGCCAAACTGTGGAACATACAACTTACTTTCACCTTTCCCTGCTCAGATGCTACTTTTTCTTTTGTAAGTCTCACTGATTCCTCTGCTTAAACATACTGATGCTGAAGACCAGGGGAATGGAATCCTTTCCATAGTGGTCTTTTTTAATAGTTGTAATACATATATATTGTAAAAGACAACATTAAACTAAAAGCCCTGGGAGCATTTTACCCATTTAACTACTGCTTCTTAATACTCTTCTAATCAGCTTCCTCTGCCTTATCTAGATGTAGTTTCTGAAGTTAAGTGCTCCCAGCGTTGGTATTTTTGTTGTAGCTGTTCTTTTCAGGACACTAGCTGTGGATACGTTCAGTTCTGCATCACTGCAAGCAGGTTTTGGAAAGGTTTGATCTCTCACATCATGTCAGTACATCTGCACAAAAATGTGATGTTGCCAAGAGCAGGAGACCAACAGCAGTATGAACTTCTCTGTGATGAAGGAGACAGAGCCCAAAGCTAAATAAATATACTTCCAGATTGCTTTAGACATGCAGAAAAAAATATATTTTTTGACAGTAGCATAATGGGACACTTGCTGGTCATATGTCAGTGTCCCATAGTTGCACATGAAAAATGTGCTTTTTTGCAGAGTTATCTGATGCAACACACAGATGCTGTATGTTAACATAACCTGCAGTTCCATTTTTTATCAAGATGTTAATGTTTACCAAACATAATAAAAGACCACATCATTCTATCATAATAATTAATCACTGAATAGTTATACAAATTTAAAAGCTTATCATACCAAAACAGACATTGTCTTAAATGGGATAGTTGCTTTAAGAAATTGCAAAATTCAGCACATATTATTTACACAGCCAAAGAGGATTAAAGTAGTAAAAAAACCTTTTTAGCAGTGAATAAAAAAAATCACAGAAGTGATTTTAACATGCTTCTCAGGTATTTCAGTATCTACGTGGCAGACACCTAGGACGGTGTGACATGAGGACATACCACAGGCCAGCTGACCCAGCTGGCATTGAGCTGTGGTCCTGAGCAGCTGTGAGCAGCTGTGTGCATGAGAGTGACAGGAAGGTAATGATAAAGAAATTTAATGTGTTTAATCTTCAATAGTGCTTACAGGTGAAAATATGTACGTGTTATCTATTTCCCTCTCTGGGGCTAATTCTGAGAACATTATAATGCTACACATGATAGCAGCTGCATATGAGTTTTTAAATTGTGTTAGAACTAATATGAAAATTCCATTAGTTTCAAAAGTTACATTGAAGGGTTTCCTTTGACTGAGAAAAATCATAGAAAACAGTAACTCTTCATGGCAGCTTTTATTTCATAAAAATGACTTCACATTGCATTTTTCTAGGAGACAGTATAATCCTCACCTTAAAAACATGAGTGATCCCTCTTGAGAAAAATATAGTGAGGAGACAACTCACTCTGTAAATGAAGGCTTTGAGGACCCAGGCTAGACCTCTACAGAGGACAGCAATCCAGGCTTTTCATCTTATATTTCATCATTCCTATTTTGTTGATACTTCCTAGATATGACCTTAGAAAGCAAAAGTACAAATGCAGTTCATCTATTTTATGTTGTCTCTGTAGAAAGCTGTACCATATTCCTGCTTCAGTTCTCTGTCATATTTCCATCTGAGTTGAAGAACTGGGCCCCTCTGTTCAGTAGCTAAGACTCACTAAATTAAGAGATAACTGCCTCTTGTTTACTTACCTCTGCAGGTAAGAAGGTGCTTGTATTGCCATCCACCTGGTCTGACTGAATACCAAGCCAGTCCTCCAAGGCATTTGGAGAAATATGATCAATTTTTGTTCTTTCTAGTTATTTTTTTCTGCAAAATTCTCTAGACCTGCTGAGGACATAGGACACACATGAGTGAACATCAGGAGGGTAGCTATTTCTGTTTGAGAAGGAAGGATAAAATTATATATATAAAAAAAATCTTTTCATCTGAGTCTTCTAGGCCAGTTTTTCAGACCTAGAAGATTTAGAAATCTTGTGTGCTAAACAAAATTTTTCACTTAGACTTCCCAAGGTTTTAGAGTGATAATATTTCAGTTATTTTAGGAGTTAATTAGGAGTGATACTAATGCTTATGGCGATAAAATTTTGATTAAATAATTTTGAAGTCAGGTACTTAGTTAAAATATGCAGAATGTGAAGAATGATAAATGCTATTTGCTAGGCAGGATTAAAGAAGTTACTAAGTTTGTGACAATGACCCTCAAGGGCTTGAGATGTGTCTAACCTATTTATAACCTTTTCTTCTCCTCCTCTTAAGAAGCAAATCTTTACTGGAAAAATAATGTAATGAAATTTAGCCTGATGTGGAGAGGTTAGTTTCAGGGACTCTTGTCCCTGCTGGCAAGTGACTCAGATGATAAATTGCCAGTACAAATCATCAGACTGATGCCTGGCAAGAGCTGAAGCTAACCTTGTTCAGTACTTTTTAATTAAAAGAATTTTATTATTATTATTGTTATTTCTAAGGAAGAGTGTTGCAGAAAAAATCAGGCAGAGGGCCTGAGAAAAGGAGGAAGATGGTCTAAAATACTCCTTTGCATCTCAGCCAAAACCAAGTCCTAATGCTAATGATGCTGGGAATGGGAGAGAAGAGAAGACAATGACCCTGATCATTGTAACACAAGCTTCCAGGTAGCTTGCAGATAGCATTCCCCAGATTTTTGTGCACTTGTTGTAAAAATGACAAGGATCGACTCCACTGCCTCCTATCATACTACAGTGAGGGGAACAGTCCAATAAAACTTGAGAAAGGAATATTTTTAGTTTAAAGATCTGAATTTAATTCAGACTAGTAAGTGCATGAACTACTTGGGCACAAGCCAAAAGTTTCCATCCAGCAAAATGGCATCCATATCTGGAAGCTCTCCAAAGCTACAGGGAAATCCTACAGTCTGTTGAAACTGAAATGTTTTGTAAATATCTCAGCTTTGAGAAACTCTGATGGTGACACAGCCAAAGACCTCTGCCAGATTTTCCAGAGGTTTGCTTTGCTGAGTGAGCCTTCAAGGTCTACAGGCACAAGTCTTCCTGCACAGAAGCACAAACCTTAAGATACTAGAAACTCCAGAAAAGAAAAGGAAATTTTTTCTCTGAAGGCATGGAAAATTTCACAGTCAGGTTGCACTTTTGGGTTTATATTTTGCTTGTTAGTGGAGTAAAATGTCCCCAAATCAGTATTCACATATACAGAAAGCCCTGACCTCGTCAATAAAAGCCTAGCTGAGGAGCTATATCTGGACAAAACGGTTGCAAAGAGGGTCCTGCCTCTGCTGCTAATAAATGAAAAATGTCCTAAAGGGTTACCATAAGGAAAATCATCTTACTGGGGTTCTGTGAAACTGAAAAAAAAAAAACAAAAAAAACCCCGATTACACTGTCTAGATGTAATATGTAATTCAGGCAGGACTCTTGAGACAGCAAAACAGCAAATATTCAGTGAAGTTAAACTTCCAGAGAAGTTCATATTCTGTTCCACTGCTTCCCTCTTAATGCAGGCTGTGTAACCTTCTGCAGTACATAACCCATTACATACCAGGACAAACCATTAATGTGTGAAGCTACAACAGCCTGTCAGTCTCTTTTCATATAAGAACAAAAATAAAAAATGCAATCGTTTTGTAGTGTTTCAGCCAATTTCTTCAGGCATTAGAATTCTTCAGGGTGATTAGAAAACAGTTCTGGCTGAGATGAATGCTTATATTTGCCGCTGGTTTTTTTTTGTTGTTTTTTTTTGTTTTTGTTTTTGTTTTTTTTTTGTTTGTTTGTTTTTTTTGTTTGTTTTTTTTTTGGTTTTTTTTGGNTTGTTTGTTTTTTTTTTGTTTTTTTTTTGTTTTTTTCCTATTGGTTCTGTTGTGAGTAGAGATGAGCAGGAAGAGTATGATGAATGTTGACTGATCAAGGGGATGGGTTGAGTATGCTTTTGCTTTCTCTGATTAGGCTGAGTCAACTCATTTTTTCATGAGTTTATTATTGGAAGCATGATTAGATTTGAATCCAGTTAGAATAATTAATTTCATTTTTATCAACTTATTTCAAGAAATTATTTTGGTTTTTTGTATTATTTAAGCTTATAAACAGGAAGATAGTATTTCTCTTTAACTTTGTTAAGTATATTACTTGATTTTTTCCTGAAATATCTCAAAATATCATTAACATTAAATTTCTATCTTTTTCTTTTCTTCTGTCCATTCTCCAATAAGTCCTTTTAATCAATCAGTGCTTAAAAGGAGTGAGAATTTTGCCTCAAATGTGTGCATTAAGAAAGCCTTTTATCTCTAACATGATTTATTTTAAATATATAATTAATTCTCAACGAGAACTTTCAACCTTTCTTTGTCACTGTTCTTTTTAAAATATTCTGAAGATCAATCATGCGTCCTTTCAAAGTCAAAACTTAAAAGTCATAGAAAAGATATTAGTATGTTTTTAAAGTAAAAGATCATATCCACACCAAATTGGTATTTCATTCTATAATGAACTCAAGCCTTTGTCAAAACCAAAATGTGAGATATTTCTAAATGGAGAAGATATACCTAGACAAAATGCTGGCATTCAGGGTGGAGGGTTGACTGAAAGAAGAAATATTGACCTTCAGGACAACTAGCTATAGCTAGCAAGGAGACTGTATCTGAAAACAGAAGCCAGAAGCCATCAGAGAGACCTTTGGAAGATGTCAGCGTGCTCTCACCAGCCCTGAGAACACTCTGACTTGACCATGAAGGTTGTCATATGATGCTTAGAGAGTCATAACATCCGTCCTCTTTAAGGATCTTCAAAGCTACAAAGTGCTCTTTTTTAGAGACCCTCTGTGGTAAGTAATGTAACAGCAGCGGCTGGCAACTTTTGTCAGCTTGCACTATTTAATAATATCCAGGTGAGAATCAGCAACAGAGACCAGAGACTAAAGAACACAAGAAATAAGTTTGAAATGATTAAATGATAAAAATGATAAAAATTCTTGTTGTGCCAGAGATATATAAACCCCCTATGAGTGTACTGAAGAATCAAACTGTGTCTCTGCCTACGATTATGCAAATGTGCCATTTACCCCTCTTCCTCTGAAAGGTTTCATCAATTTCATCCAATCTACACTGGCTGTTGGAGGGAATTCTTTGGGAATGAGCCAATACAGTCTCCTCTTCATAGTTCTTTCTGCTCGTTTCCAGCAGGCCTGTTGTTTCATGATAGGCCCAGGTTTGGCCACTTCTGCTCATTTCTATGCAACCCCACTTGGATGAAGGGCAGCCTCTTGCTGGAGCTTAATGTCAGATACCCTAACATTTCTGTGAAGAGATTGGAGGTTGTGGGCTCTCTGTAACTTCCATAACCTGCTAACTAAAGGGCTATTGCTGTCCCTGCCTTGTCTGAGAGGGAGAGGGTGGGATCCTCTTGTCCAGGCAGGGGACCTGACCGGAACATACTGTGGCACATTTCTGTCTGTGGCACATTTTTATCTTTTCAAAGGAAGACACAGTACAAAGTAGACAGCGAGTGCTGAAACAGGAACACCCCTCCCACAGTTTGTGTCCAGTGAAATTAATGTTCAGAAGGGCAGAAGTGCTCCTAGACCAAAACTTAAAAATTATTCTTAGAGCATCCAGGAGAGATTCCTATTGTCACTGAATGGTGTAGGGATGGAACAAATGTCTCTGACAGAGGCACATCTTCAGGCCTCACGACCAAAGTTGCCAAATGTCGCACAACAGAACTGGTCTCTTTCATGTCCTTGGCCATGGATTTTTTATATGACATCTGTGGCATAAGTGGTTTCTGGTGAGCAACCCCAAAATCTTTCAAGTGCCCTAAGGGATGTTTCTGAGAGCAGATTAAGTGGATATGCTGACAGCTAACTTCAGTGTGAGCATCTTTCAGACCAAAAAAGAAAAAGAATAAAAAGGAAAAAAAAAAAAAAAAAGCACTGTGGAAAATATAGGCTGGACTTGCAAACTTAACGGGCACTTTCAATAATTTGAGGAGTTTGCATTCCAGTCACTTGGCTATGGAATGGGGTGATTCACACTGCCTAATTTCACAAGAGAAACTCATCCACATTTATAAAGCACTTCAGACAGTTTCATGTAGAAAGCCCTGATAATGAAGTTTGCCAGCCTCCTCTAATGTAGACCCATGCAGAGAAAGATACTTGCTGTTCATGTAAGATACTCGGCTAGGTGCAGAGGCATAGGTCTGTGAAGGAGATCCAATGTGTCATACCTTGCTGATGACATACACATGTGTCAGCATGATGCAAGGTGAAAACGGTTCTGGATTTTTCTCACAGTTTCTAATCTGGAAAATTGTGTACAAGAAATGTATTGTTAATGGGTTTTTAATATTCCAAAAAGAAATATTTGCAAGGTATGTAGAATTAGAATTAAATTTTCTGATACAAGTAGATAGAATAATTTGAAGCTGTAATTTAAATAGATTAAAATAAAATAGAATGAGTGTTAATTTCTTTATGGCTCCTTTACCTACCTGTAAAATGGATGTGATGCCTACTCTCAGAAACATAATGTTTATCGATGATTGTGATACATTTTGAACAGCCTGTTTAAACTGCAAAAGGCATCCATACAGAAATTAATCATTTCTCTAGTCAGTCTAGACTTAACTGATGTGTGGAGAATAAGACCAGAGGCTATACCATGAATAGCAATGATATGTACAGACTGAGCAACTCCTTGTTCATTGAATGAGACAGGAAACAATAAAATATGGTAATTTAATTAAAGCTACATCACAGTGCAGATGCACAAGGGATGAAGAGTCCCTCATAGTCTAGCTTAACTTCTAAAACTTCCTCCTTCTGTTTTTGCAAGCTGAATACTCTTCTAACATATATGGGGACTTTCATTATGTTGTTTTTTGGGGTTTTTTTGTTCATGTCATTACTACTTATTGAACCTCAGTTCATGTTTTTGCTTGTCTGATGGTCCTCAACAGCAATCCCTGTCACTTGCAGCTCTGTTTATTTACCATCTAAAGTGGTGAATCCAGAGAAAGGAGAGGTATGGCACTGCCCACAGCATCCCAACTCTTCCTGGGCCTGAGAAATGTGGTAAACAGTCCTGTAGATAATTCAACACAGGGAAATACAAGATAGTTAATATAGTTGTACTCAACACACTGTAGCAACAGAACTCCCAATTGTGTGAATACTTCTTACCTGACAGTAGGTTTCTCTTTTAAACAAACTAACAACAAAAGCCAATGATTATCCTCTCCAGTGCCATTTAGTCTTGACTACACTAGTGAATTGATGGGCATGATTGCTTACTGTAAAAAAGCAAGTAAAGAAGAAAACCCAAAACCAAACTCTAAAAACAAGAGCTAGATCCCAATGATAGGTGGTGATAAAAAGGAATACAGCCTCTGTGTCTTTTCATCAGGTCACAAATTTATCCAAACCACAGAAATAAAATAATCAGGCCTTATTTGAATTTATGTTTTCACTAAACTTTATACTTATAGATATAAAGTCCTTGAGGCTAGAATTAATCTTTCTTGCCTTGAAGAAATTCAGCTATGTCTATGGCTGTCCATGTCTATGCTTAAACATATCCAGTGCCTTAACAGGAGCATGAAATAATCCCAGTTTATTTGGGGAAAGGTAAGAAATGAAACAGTGTGGAAGAACTTAAACCCTAGAAGTGAGAAATAATGTAGCAAGATGACAGTGGTCAGAGAAAAAGGGAAAGAGCAGTAAAGAGAACAAGCCATTTCCTCTCTGTGTTCCTTAGAGACTGCTCTGAGGTATTGCCTTCAGAAACAGCAGACAAGGGTAGGCGTACAAACGAGCAGCCTGTACCTCAGAAGTTTCCCTCCATTTTGTAAACAAGCTACCAAAAATCTCTTGTCAGAGGCTCCCAGCTGCTAGAGTGATGCACCATAGTGGCAGGCTGGCAGAAACAAGCTGAACTGTGCTCTTCCCCTGCTGGCATGACCCCTATGTGTGTGAGCAATGAAGTCAGACCACAAGCATATCAACAGCTGCTGGGCTTTCTTGTCAGAAGGGTACAGCCCTCCTCGACTGCCTTTTCCTTTTCCTTACCTCGTACTGAAGTGGGCACTATTAGGGCACCCCTCGGGCATTAGCTTTTGTTCAAAACAGTAGTACCATTGTAGATCAGGGATCTAAAGTCAAAGAAGTTTGCTGGGAATCTTCATCTCAGATTTTAAGTGACGTATTTATTTGTGTTAAAAGGCTGTTTCTTTAAGAGGCAGCGTTTATTGTTGTTAAGATATTTGACAAATTATAGGTCACACTAGACCCTATATGTCTCCTTGTCATCTGATTTAAATAAAAAAAACCCAGATTTTTTTAGAACTTAAGATGAAGAATTTCTGTTTATTTGCACAGTGTATTACTTTTAATACTTTTAATACTTTTAATTACTATTAATAGTGTATTACTTTGGTCACTGTTTGACCACCTGTCACTTTAAATGTGTGTGGGGGAAAAAAAAAAAAATCTGAATTGCATTCATCCATTTATCCATAGGTATTAAAAATAATTAATAATTTTTTACCACCTAAATATGTGAAAGATTAAATTACCTTTGGAACAAAAATTGACACTCTTAAAATCCTGATAGGTCTTGTGAAAACCTGATAAGACTTCAGGTAAGATTACCAGTGCTAATCCTGTAGGACATTGATGTTCTTAAATACCATAAGGGGATGGAGAAAAAGGAAAATTCAAGACTATGAATATCTCTCAGAAAGCAAGGCTCCCTATGAGTATCTCACGGCTCTCTGCCTTGGTGACCTGCCAAATACAGAATCCAATTGCAAGTTTTGCTCCTACCCCTCAGTAGGACATGCTCTAGCAACCCAGGGAATAACAGGGAAAAGTAATGTGGTTTAGCATGACTGCCACAGCCTCCCCCAAGCTCCTAGCTACCTCAAGGACTCAGGCTCCGGTGGACAGAAATGGTTCTTGTCAGGAAACTTGCTCATTTTAGCAGTTGTTTCTGACTCATGACATATTGATTCCACATTGCGTTTTCAGGTGAGACCACGCAGAGGTGTCTATTTGCTTCTTGTCAAACCTTTGCAGGGAGCTGAGGGACTGTTGCAGGAGCAAAGAATGTCTCTTTTGGCCAGGTCTTGGTTATTGAAAACTGTCTCATCCCAATGTGTCAGCTTTTTGTCTTCATTTTGATTTAATTTGAAATCTAATCCCTGTTCATATTCAGACTGTGGTTTATCACATTAAAGCCAAGTGAGAGTGAAGAGCTGCTCAGAAAATTTTTTACAGTAATCATTCATAGGCACAAAACCGCTGTTAAATTCCCCAAGCATAGCAATTCTGACAGTAGTCCTATCAGACTTACTCTGGTTCCTAGGTCTGCTAAGCAACTGATTATGTTATTTCTTAGTTCCCTCTGTTTAGGCATCCTACTGTAAGCAGACTGCAATCCTGCTGGCAGGAATCATGTCTGTCTAGAACTCATTTCTCACTTTGTCATTCTGTTTATCTGTATCAACATCCTGTAAAATTGAGGACAGCTGGGATGTTATTTCAATATTTAATCTTTAGATTTTGGAAAACTCCAGCCCACCTCTAGCCAAAATGAATCCTCACAGGCCCTTCAAACATTCCAGAATGCTTTTGATTGATATGAAGTGGGGAAGAAATCTACTAATGAAGAACATTAGTAAACTGGGAATTTTCCAGAATGTCTTCTTCCTTATGTGTATTCCACAGTCTGCAGGCAGATCCAAGCTTTATCTGGTGTTGAAAAGAATTTTTACAAATGGGTTCCTTTATACAGAAAGATTTTTTTTTTTCCCCTGGAAATATAACTGTTCTTCAAATTAACAGAGTTTTTGTCTATTTGTGTTTGGTTGGGTTTTTTTGTTTTGTTTTGTTTTTGTTTTGTTTTGTTTTGTTTTTTTTTAATTTTAATGTATCATGAAGGGGAAGAAGTAACCATGGGAAATCTCCTTTAAGGCCACTTTACAAAAAATTACAAGGAATTGTAATTTTTAAAAAACCTGTGTCACTTTTAGGTTCATCCTGCACAAAAATCTGAAATGAAATCCAAAGTCCATTTACATCACTATCTTAACCTATCAATTCACTGCTTACTGCTGAATGCCTTAGAATTAATATTTTTATCCATTCCCCTTTGCAAACCTTTGTACCCCAGTACCAAGACCATGTGCAGGATATTACTGCCCAGAGGGAGCTGTGGAGCTCTGGTGGGGGGGGCTACAGTGCCTGCAGCTGAAATGGGTACCAGCAAGTCTTTATCAAGGCACACAAGCTGCTCTGTGCTAGGTTAGGTTCTAGAGAAAAGCTTTGCAATGGAGCAGAGATAAGCGAGAAGTGTGGAACTTTTCTTTCTTTCAGGTTCTGTCCCTGGCTTTTAAGAAAACTTCTCTGTGATGCTTTTTGTTTGTTTTGTTGTTGCTTATTTTAAGATTTGAATTTATGTATATCAAGCCAAAAATCCTTTGAACTTGAAAGGGGGGCAAGTGGATACAGTGCATACCTTAGTGAAGGGAGAATTTCCAGTAGCAAAAGTTTCAATAGAAACTAAAAGCATGTGTGTGATTATGGTAACAATGGAACTACTGCAAGAATGAGAAATGGCAGGCACAGTCTTCAGAAATCATAGGTTGTTAACAAGTAAATACAGAATTGTTACACTACTGAAAAAAGTGTTAAGGAAGTAATACATGAATTGGTACTTAAAATTACAGTAGTGCATACATGCGGAATGCAGGGGTGCAATTCTGAATTCAGTTCCTGAGTTTTGGGCCTTAAATGTGCAACTGAGAAACTCAAACTCTTCAGTTACAACATCCCTCCCCTTGCATCAGCTAGCACTTCACTCCATGTAATGCCAGTAACTGACTGAAATGCTTGGGTACAGGTTACTAACCCTATCCAAGCCTGTGGAAGGATAGAAATTCATGTGCTATCTGCATTATAGCATATATATATATGGAGAGAGAGACAGAGAGATACTCTTTGTCTCTGAAATAATTCTCCTTATCACAAAACTTCCTGTGTGTCCCAATTTCTTCAGGATGACTTTTGGCAGAGTTTTATCCACATCTGTCTCTGTCAGTGACATTATCCAGCTCTATGCACACAGAAGGTCATGCTTCCAACCTTGTTTAAGCGCACAAGTTATTAGAGCATTTCTTATCATATAAAATAAGTCACCTGAAAAGAGCACTTAGTTTCACAAGTGCTGCTAAAAAAGTCCAATGCTTTCAGAGTATATATTGTAATGTTCAGTGTAACACTGTGTCCCACGGAGTTTCCCCTTTCACTGGCTTTTAGCTATTGCTTTCTACTC
This sequence comes from Sinosuthora webbiana, assembly GCA_013397395.1. Lineage (NCBI taxonomy): Eukaryota > Metazoa > Chordata > Aves > Passeriformes > Sylviidae > Sinosuthora > Sinosuthora webbiana. The sequence goes on from VXBN01013639.1 coordinate 2,739,356, forward strand.
TTTTTTGCCTTTATGGCAATATTTTCCTTCAGATTGCTTCATAACATATAAGCTGTGTTAATGGGACAGCTTCCGTGGATTTTGACCTCCTGTGCTGAAAACAGCAGAAAGGAAAATCAGAGGCCATAAGCAGTCACTGAAACAAAATTCAGCAATTCTGTGTTTACTTGTAACAGACACCTAGTAGTTCTGTAGAAGTCATCTTTGTGAAGGGTGAATAATTACTTCCTCTCACTGATTCCTTGTTATTTTGCAGCTAATACCTTTTCATTCTCATTTCCTCTTTTGTAATATGCAAAGTTTCTTTTTTTACCTTATAAATCATGATTACAGACTAGTTGGCAAATTTTGGATACAAAAATGAGCAAGAGTTCTGTTGTGCCAAAAATACTTAGAATCACAGAATTACAGAATATTCTGAGCTAGAAGGGACTCATCAGGATAATCAAAGTCCAGTTCCTGGGCCTGTACAGGACAGCCCCAAGAGCAAGTGCCTGGGAGCATTGTCCAAACACTTCCTGAACTCTGTCAGGCTGGTGCTGTGACCACCTCCTTGGGGTGCCTGTTCCAGTGCCCAACCACCCTCTGTGTGAAGAACCTTCTCCTGATATCTCCAATCTAAACCTCCCCTGACACAACTTCAGGCCAGTACCTCATTTCCTGTTGCTGGTCACCAAAGGGAAGAAATCTGTACGGCCCTTGCTCTTCCCTTCACAAGGAAGTTGCAGATTTGATGAGATCTTCCCTCAGTCTCCTCCAGGCTGAACAGACCAAATGACCTCAGCTGCTCCTCATACAGCATCACCTCCAACCCTTCTCCATTTTCATTGACCTCCTTTGGACACTCTCTAATAAATAGCTTTGTATCTTTCTTACATTGTGGTGCCCAAAACTGTCCCCAGGACTCATGGGAAGGCCATGGTGGTGCAGAGCAGATTGGGACAATCACCTCCCTTGACTGGTTTAAAAAATTCTAGTGTTTATGTATGTACCTAACTATGAAATTGAGAAATGTATAATTCATGAAGTGCAGAAATGACATTTGATTGGGTATTTTGATACAATGATTTTCTTAAAAAGAAACCTATAGCCTGAGATGCATGTATGTATCACAGTAGGTTGGGATTTTGTGTGTAAAACCTAAGTTACATGTAAAATGCTTGCAGAATTATCCAGCTAATCCAAGTCAAAGATATTCAAATATAAAACTTTCATTGAAAAGACATTGTTGGTCTGACATCCTTATTTTCAGAACATTCCTAATGCCTAGCAGCAATTAGAAGAGTGGACTTCAGTACTCCCAGTAATTAATCTTTAGTTGAAAATCCTTCTCGTGGAAGTTAATTGCATGTCTTGCCTCATGTCCCAAATGAGCAGAGTAGTGTGAGAATGCGGTAATGTCTATCCCAGGCTTCAAACTGCTGAGCATTCCAGGAAGCAATGCATGTTGTTGATGTATCTGCAGTCTGGGAGATTGGTAGGAGGGTTCACATAAAAGCAAGGGATTTTTTCATGTTGTTTTGAAACTGCATGGCTATACTGGAAGCATTACAGGAATTTGCTTTCATATGATGGTGGTTAATGGAGACAGCAAGCCCTACTCTGCATAAATTTCCACTCTTAGAGCTAGTCATTATGTGCTCTATTTAGTATACAACTGTCTTTTATTAAAATTATTTCCTAATTTCAAATTAAATCTATGATCCATCAGAAAACAACCAAACCTGATTTCTTTTTTCTCTGTCTCCTGTCATTGTATAAGAAGGAGAAATGTGAAACTATTTTTACAGAGTACAGTAAAGCTTTGGGAAGTCTTTTCACCACAACAGGATATTCATCCACCCCTCTATTCCAAAGCCAATGACCTACAAAATGTTAATCCCTGAAAAGTTTGGCTTCGACCATGTGTTATTATGAGACACTTCAGTATATCGCTCAGAGATTTTGTCATTGATTTTGGGGATCTGTGGAATTTGCCTCCATGTGGATGGGATGATGGAGGTTTTCGGGGGAAAAAAAAGAAAGAAGGGAAATTTGCAGAGCCACTAGATAATAAACTCTTTAGAATTCAATAAACTCTTTAGATAAGAAAGGTCTCATTCTTATCTGTCTTTTTTTCCTGCTTATTATCAATTTGCCTAAAGAAAAGACACTTTCTCTCTACAAATCCTGTTTCATTACTTCAATAGGAAGCAGTATGAAATCTTCACATAGTTGTACCAGTGCTTCTCATCTGCTTTTTGTCTTAAATCCCCTACTGATAAAATTTCTTTGTAGCCCTGAAGAGTGAAAGATTTTTCTTATCAGGGAGAAGCAGTTTATATTCCTTTGTACAAAAAGAGAATCCTTGGTTGGACAGAATGGTAAGACACTTCTGAGGTCACTTCCAAGAAAAGCCATTTCTCCTGCTGGGGACACCTGTGAAACAGGAACTAAACAGGAGGAATAGTTCCATTCTTACCAGCTTCATGGCAGCGTTTTCCTTTTGCTCAGACAACCCTGGTCCTTTGATGGAACCAGGTTTCCAACCAGGTTTCATTTGTGGGTTTTGTTAAAATATGGTTGCAGATGGCACCAACAGACATAAACTTTTCACGTCAATTATGCATAACACTTGATTGCCTCTCTGAGCTTTGCTGTAAGACTAAAAAATCACTGCTAACCCCCATAAAAATGCTACTTTCAGTAACTTATACTAGTCTATTTTACATAACATTTAGGCACAGGTTTGCCTTCTAAAAAGCTTCTGTGTATAGAAATGAAGACCACCAAAAGAGCTTTTAATGAGAGAATGTCTACTTAGAGGGAGTCCTATAAACCTGAATAATAATTAATAAGATAGATTATTTAGAAATGTCAGTTGTTATAGAGTAGTGTGGGGAAGAGACAAAAAACAAACCTAGTAAAAAGCCAAACCATAAACTCTAGAGGCCTATAAATACCTTGATTTAAAGGTATTTTGACATTAATTAAAAGAGGAACACCTGACATTTCTTATGCAATGACACTGCTCTTTTTTTTTTTTTGCCTTTCATTTGCTGTGGAAGTGGAGCACAAAATAATCACTTTTTTTTCTTCATCAGCATGTTTGAATGCCTGATATAACTGAAGACACAGGAGATACTGCCCTTTATCTCCACCCTTGGTGGTGCTGTGCTGGTCTGTGTAAGCCTTCTTGGCAGATTCTTTCCAAGTCTGTCTACAAAAATTGTGCTCTGCATTCCTAACAGTATGTGCAGTTTCAAGGATGGTATGGATATTTGCTGGGAAAATATTATCTGCAGATTCCTTTCCATGTGCAGTAGGGAAAATTCATCATTCAAACACATGAGAAACCATTTTCAAAAAGGACAGAAGCAACAAAATGTAGGGGAAAGAAATAATTTTCCGATTCAGGTGTGATGCAATGATTTCTCCACAAAAGAAACCTAGCTTTCTATGACATTTAATTTTCCATTTCTGCACATGAAAATGATTAAAAGGAAAATGAAATATTTCAAATATATATATTGAGACAAGAAATGATTTCCTACGTCAATTGTATTAAAGAACATCTGTGAGAGTGGGACTAAACTTTATACATGTTCACACCTAAGAAATCATGCTATATGAGAATTATGAACATCCCTCTTTATAAGGGATATGCTCACGTTTTCTAGGTAATTTAGAATGCCACTGCTGGAGGGAAGAGTATCTTGAAAGACAGGTAACCTTGAAAACCATTTAAACATCACAATGTGAAAGCTATTCCACCTGAGTCCTTGTCCAGTACTGTGGAAAAGGCGAATGAGGACTGTAGCCATGTAAGGAGGAGAATAATGAATATGAGAATAATGAATACCAGTTGGCATGTGGTTTTGCTTTGGCAAGTGCCACTAGCAGAATTGACTCTTAGATGACCTTTACCTCCTGAGCCCATACCTGAAGAGTGATTTTGAAATATCTCAGATGAGAAATTAGGGGAGGGAAAAAAAAAAAAAAGAAAAAAAAAAGAAGAAGAAGAAAAAGAAAGGCTGTTGAGCTGAACAGAGTGCTTTATCCCATCATTGTGCAAGCACATGAAGCTGGCATAAACCAGAGCACTGCCTAAAAATGGCAAGCCTACCCTTTCCAGATCTGCATTGTTTCCTCCCTTGCTTCTTGTTTTTCTTTTGGACCAGGGTATTTTAGACTGACTCACCACCCAGGTGCATAAATGCCATGCAGGCAGAAAAGAGAAAGCGGCTGAGGGACAGAAGACGACCAGAAGGATTGGTCTGGTTGCTTGTGCTGGCTTTGCATTCTTGGGGAGGGTGTGTGGAGGGCTAAGGCAGGAGAGGGAAAGGACTGGACCATGTGAATTTGCTTAGTTTATCAATAACATCGAAATAATTTGATTAAGTGGACACTGAGTATCAAAAGGTTTTTCAGTGTCTACAAAGAAGCAGCATAGCTAAGAGCCGCTCTTTGGCTCCTGTCCAGAAATTGAGGAAGGGAAAAATAATTTAATGGTGAGGATGCTTAAGAATTAGAAAAAAAACCTGCTGGATGGTCTCGTTTATGTCTTAAAATCAACAGTAATTGGCTTTCTGAAACACATAAAATACACACTTAAAGAAACAAAGTGACAGGTTCAATGGAGGAAGAAATGGATGAAATGCAGTGGTGTATAAGAAGCAATACTAGTTGATGCAAGACCCCTTCTGGCCTTAAGCTCAGTGAAATAAGACTGTGGCAAGACTATGAAAATACACTGAAAATTATATGCAGAGTTGTAAAATCTTTTATTCCTTACTTTACCAAGAGTTGAGCATTGATGCAAAAAAACCCAATTGATTCTTATTTAAAATTGGTTTTGAGCTTTTTCTGAGCAAAACCAAAATGAAAAAAGCATAATTAGAGCTCTAAAAGTACTAAAAAGATGGTGGATACTGGAGACTGATGGGAAGGCTTTTCTGTGTATACCACGGGTTTTTTTATTTACTAGTGGTCTGTACTCTGGTGATGATACCCTGGTCTGTTCTTTCTTGCATTCACCCATATTTTTTAAGTTTATTTTATCTTAGGCAGAAGACTATACCAGCCCAGCTCAGAATTAGAAGGCATTTATTCATGGAAAAGAGGCAAATGACAGATGTATCCACTCCTTTAATTTTCATTAAGCAGTGTCAATACTGATTATTTTGCAGGAAAAATACAAAGTGACTTGTGTAGCACTGTTCCCCACAGCACAGCAAACTGGGTTGTGCTCAGTGTTCAATGCTGGGGTCGTTGAGCCCACAGCCAGAAGGTCATTACAATCATTTGAGGCTTTAAACTACTGCTTTTGCAGCTCTGTCTAATGCAATGGGGTTTAATTTACAGCTGTCGATATATTTCCATTAGGTTTATGGAATGATGTGCAGAAACCATATGCTTCTTGTGAAAGAAGGTCATGAAGCCCCCAGGGGTCCCTTGAGCGTAGATTGAAATCCACCAGTCTATGTGATGATGCAGCCAAGTGTAAGTCAATAAAATTAACTTTGTTAGAGTTTTCCTCTCTTCAGTATGGGGTACCTAAGCATTTTATTATTTGACATGTAAGAAGTCTTACTAATAAAAATATTCTCTTAAAATCATTCACAGTTCTATCATCTCTTTGATTAAAAAAAAGCACTAAAAATTTGCCAATGGCAATGATTGAGGTTCTAATATGTACTGCAGTAGCAAAAAAATAATGGCACCAGATTTAAATGTGAGTCCCTTATCATGGGCTTTATAGACATTTTTCAAAATAAACTGAACAATTTTGAAAGGGCAGATTCTAGAATCCCCTTTAAAATTTTCTCTGTACTTTGAGTGCCTGCTCTCTGAACCTTGAGTCAATAGTGGGGCAGTTGTGAGGAATGCATCAGTCAAATTCTACCACTGGCATTCATCTGGAAAAATGCTTGTGTCTGAATTTGACATTTGTTCATAAGCCAAAGGTGAAGGTCTTGCTCCTACAGATTGTATCCTTCTGTTTTCTTGAGTGGATAGGAAGTTTTGTAACAGGGAGATGGGAACACACATTTTCCGAAATAAGAAAACGTCTTTTCTGTAACTAAACATTTGTTCCTCATATTGAAAGCATTAACATTTTTGTCACTCAGGTTCAGCGTATTTTTGCCACTCATTCATGTGAAGTCAACATGTAAACATAAATAAGAATATTTACCCACCTCTATGATGTGGATGCTAATTCAGTGTAACTTGGAGGTCTAGGCAGTCATAATGTACTCAAGAGGTCTTATCGGTGAAGAGAGAAACAGTTCCAGGGGTCCATTTATCCTTTACACATGCCAAAGATACACAAGTCAGCTCCTAGAGATGCTTTTTTTTTGTCTCTCTTGCCTCTTAAGATGGCCTGGCAGCATAACCTAAATTTTACATGTACGGCACAGTAGACTCGCAGTAGCACAGGGGATCCCATCGGGCCCTCGTGTGCCACACAGCACCAATTGTAGCATGCCAATAACAGCTTGGGTTCTGCACTGGCTTCTGAAATCCTGGCCCTCAGAAAAGAAGGTGAATGCAGGTGTTCACTGAGGTTACAATGATGTGACAATGCTCATTTGTTCACATGCACTCTGTATCAGTTACAGGCTTGTGATGCTCTCTAGGGTTGCACTTGCTTTTCCAATAGGAAGAAATACTTTTGCTATCTGGATGCTATCCCCAATACTAGGCTGTTGATAATGAAAACACTTCTATTAATGAGAAATAAGATTAGTTTAAATAAAAATTGATTTTAACTGAAAATGTATGTTAGAATTTCACAGCTGTTTGTTTTTGTTTTTGTTTGTTTGTTTGTTTGTTTGTTTTACTTTTTATTGATCAACTTTTCCAATTACATTTCCATTTCTCTATTTTATGGTCTTTCTGCCTAACTCAAAATTTGCTTCTGTGAGTTTATTTTGAATTCATATTATCAAAACTAGATGAGAATAAAGATCATATTCTAAGTGAAAATGAAGCTCTGGAAAATACAGGAAATCAACAAGTCAAATGGATCAAAACAGAAGTTATGACTACCCTTGGAGAGATTTGGTAAAATCTTAGATCAGTGCCCAAATTTTTGGTCTTATTCAAAAGAAATTACAGACATTTTTAAACTGACTATCTACATAATTTATAAGCCTTGATATTACATTCTCTTCTGAATTGTGAGTGGTTTTGAGTCATAAGTCTCTACTGGCATAAGGGAATATGTGGGACATGTGCTTGACACACACAGCGTGCTGTTATATTTTCAGGCATTATCACTCCCATGGGATCATGACCATTCCAGTGTACCAAAATAGATGAACACAGGTGGTGGTTGTGCATCAGCCCAGCTGCACATGTCCCAGCTGTGAGTAGATGTGTGAACATTCTACTGGTAGCTGGTAGCTGCTACTGGAACATTGGGAAAAGGTCACATGATGAATGGACCCACCTCTGAGAAGTCTGGATATAAGCTCAAGTCTTGGCATGCTGGTGGAGCCTCTATATATAGCACTGACCTAACCCACAGGAATTGTGTAACTGCATGCTGTCACAGGAGCAGGGGGCTAAGTGCAGTGAGAGGTTAGAGACATTCTTGTCTGGGACATCTGGGATGCACATTTTAAGTTGGTGGAGTCTAAAGCTAATATAAGGTGTGTGTTTGCCATCTGATTTCCTGCTTCAGTAGCTTGATTTATTGCAATAACGTGTGCTAATATTCAAGCAATCAGAAGCTGATAGAGAAGGGACATGAGTCACTTTGGGGGACTTGTATCTGAGTACCATGAGTTCAACACATCAGAGGATTTGCTTGTGCATGGAGAATTACCCAGGAGCAAATAAAGCTGTATTGAGCCTTTTAGCAGTGCTACAATCCAGCAAAGTCTTGGTCCAAAATAAGTAGTGGCTTCTAACTGCTTTATGTGTGTTCAACTTCTTGTGTTTGCTGCTGTGGGCATTCAAGGCAAAAGGTGATCTTGTTAATTTTTCTTTCCCTCAACTTTGAACTCAGAAAAAAGAAATCCTCTATTTCTATTTTGTTGTGCTAGGTGAGCATCTAGCTATAAAAATCCTGGAGTTTAGCACATGTAGTTAATGCCAAGGAGGACAGAAAGACTGTGAGCAGCACAGAGCCTCTGGTACCTGTTCATTCAGAGGAGCCTGACTGTGGCCATGCTCATACAGAGAATGAAGGGAACCACGAAGGGCTGCCTAACAATACGTAGCCAGTGACAAATGTGCCCTTCAATTAACATTAGAAACACTTTAAATCAAAATGTTTCCATTCCCCCTTCATTGATTTTGTAATCTCTCTGTGAAATCACTAGTTCCCCTAATTGGCTGATGAAATAATTAGTCGACTCTGACATTCATTTGGACTTCTTCTAATTAGAAACTCTATTCCACCAGATGTTATGTCAAAACAGGTTTCTGTCTGAGAATTTACAGCAGTCATCTTTTCCTGTGTAACTTTTTGAGCACTGTCTTTCTCTATTCAGAAAGAATCATCTAACTTTTCCAACTTTTTTAACAGCAATTAACTGCTGAAGATTTGGGTTTAGTTGAATGCAGTACAACAACATTTTATTTTGATTTGTGCCTAAAATATTGTAAATCAACACTTAAAATACATTAATCTTGTCCCAAAATAGGCAAACTAGCATTTTAAATTAACATCTAGATAGTTCTCAAAGAACTAAGATTAGTCTGTTTTAAAACTATAATTCCCTTTTTTTCCTGTAAATTTTTAAAAATTTCATCCTATTAAATTTAAACATTGCTTTGTCAATGCAAATGTCAATAGAAACCTTCAGAAATATTCCTTGTGAAAAAAAAAAACCCAACATTTTGAAGATCATCAGCATTAGTGTCTGGAAAATTTGTAATATGTCTAGTAATACTTTTGTACGTCAACACAAAATGTAATCCACCAACCCCAATTTACTGATGTAAATGAGCTGCATTCACTTTAGTCCTGCATAAATTTAGATTCTTTTGCCTGTGATACAGGAGAAAAATATCACCAAAAAAGTTATTTTTAGGTAGTTCATGTGAATAAAATTTCATGTACATGAGTGGAAAGTATAACATCTCTGAAATAATTCTGATACAAGCAATCTGCTTCCCAACTGGAGCCCAGGGAGAGATGCAATGCATTTTACTGTTTTACTTCTCGTGGGATGTTTCTCAGAAGGACTCTGAAGGCAATACTGGTTGTTCATGAAGCATGGAGAATGATAAATTAAATGTACCACTAAAAATATAGGAGTCTAGGTGCTTTAGAGCTTTGCAAAATTCTTATCTGGCTGAAGTTATGCTCCTAAACTAATTTTATCACTCAATATAACACTCTTTGCTCTTAATAATGCTGCAGTGAAAGAAAATTACTTCAGGTAGCCTGCCTAATGCATTTGGTTAATGGTCATAACCAAGCAGTAAAAGATGACTACCTGTACATTTCAGCATATTTTGCCAAGATGTGTGGAGTAGGTAAGAATACCTTGAACAGTATGAATACTAGAAAAATATGTGGGAATTATATGTAAACATAATTTTCTATATTTTACTACTTGAGGCTGCAAAGAAATAAAAATGTGATAACATAGGAAGATCCCATCAGGGGGACACAATCTTCTAAACAGCTACTCTTGTGATACTATTTGTTTTCAAACCCATTTCATGCATGGGAAAATCCCTCATGGAGATTGTTTTTGTCCCCTAAGAAACAGAACTCCGTGACAGTGGGGTGGAAATGAAAATCCTATCCCTTTGATGGCCTTCTGCTCCTCCTACCTGAAGCACAGGAGAAAGGAGTATCACTTTAAATGAAGCTACTGTGGAAAGTCTAAACCATACTTTATGATACTATTTTGACTGGTTTTCTATGCTCTGTTTCTAGCTCTTTTGCATTCAGCTTCTGCACTTCTGCTCCATCTGTCTTCTATATCCCAGCTTTTTCAGACACTGGTTATATCTTCATTTTGGGCTTATGACCCATGAGTGGTGTGAAATATTGCCTGGTTTATTTGCTTATAGTGTGGCTTTTTCTGTCCATGAAAGAGCCAAATCTTGCTGCTGTGGTGGAGGCTTGTTCTGCAGAGTGTTGCACAATGCCTTTTCTGCTCTCTCTGAAGCTCTGGGATGAAGCACTCTGAGCCTGAGAGTTCTGTTCTAGGCAGAGGCTGAACCTGTAGCTGATCTATTGTTAGCTTTTAGCTCTGGTTATTTTCATGCCTGCTGCCCACAGCTGTAGAGTTGGGGTTTTTGGAGAGGGAAGTGGTTTGTTTGTTTGTTTGTTTGTTAGTTACAGCGTTACTCTAGCCTGTCAGTGCACCCAAGGAATTTTTACAAGTATTACTTTTTTTTTTCCCCAGCCCTCCAGTAGGTAACCAAAGAAGCTTGGACTGTAGACCTTGCATATGCTGGGAAAAAGCTCAAATTCTTTTTGCATTATTGAAAGTTTGCATAGAGGGAGCACTTCTTCCTCTTTCTTCCTCTCGGGATACACTTAACATGTGATTTTTTCTTTTGTGTTTGTGAATTTATCATTATTATCATCATTTATTCATTATCATTTTCTTTTCCCCTCTGGCTCAATCATGCAATTGTCTGATGTTTAAGATACTTAGATACTTAGATTCCTCCTACAATTTGTGTCCTTACTTCAGGTACCTGCAATCCTGACATGATTTTTTTTTTTTTTTTTTTTATTAGAGGGTACTGTGTGTGCATAACTCTCTCTCACTTAAGCAGGTAAATTAAGCATACTTGATATCTTTTATTTAATGTCTCTGACTCAAGCATGACTTTGAAGCAGTTGATCTTCCTTTATTCCTGTCTCTCTTCTCAGTGTTTATCACTTGAATATCTTAATTTACTGAACTGAACATTTTTTTTTTAATTTAAGTTGGGCACAGGTATCATCTCCTGGACACAGCTGGATTGAACCAGAAAATCTAAAAATGTGACAATTTCAAGCTGTCCAACCTGACCTCCTGGAAGCTGCACCATGCAAGATACAGATTCTGTACCATTGCTGTCTACAGCCTGACATATAAAGGTGCCTCCAAAAAAGGCCTGGATAGGCTTGGCTGTACTGACAAAAATACTGTGGTGATTCCAGAGTCATCCTCTGTGCCACTCAGCTCTTGCTGTAAGGACAGAAACTGGGAGTAGACATAGAAGAATGGAAGTGATTCCAGCTGTTTCTGTTCAATTCATGTGTGCTAGTGTGTTTGTTTTTGAACATTGCTTATTTGAATTTCTTTTTTAAACTGATCATACCATTTTCTATATTACTACCATTTACTTGACCATGATACAGCTGAGTGAACAGTAGTACTACTAATAAATTTCCAGAGTAAGTGTACTGTGGACAAAGTCTTATGGGGACAATATCATATTTTGTTTTTAGGGGCCTACTTGGAGGTGTATTTATATAATTATTTATATTTCAAAGCTGGAAAGAATGGAGTGTTCTACTAGCACTAATAACATTTGCATTGATTGCATTCTTTTGGAAGTGGATGAGACAAGCATAGGTTAATTAAATCTGACCAGAAAATCAACCATATAACGGTTGTGTATAAATCCCTTTAATGCAATAGTCACCTCTTTGCACGGAAGTGCTAGCTCTACAAAATTGGTTATAGAGCTTGAATTGGTAGTGTAAGATGTCTACAGTGATCTTTGATGAAAAACCCAGTAGTTACACAAGACACCCTGGTAGAACAGCAGCAATCAGCACCAACACTTTTCAGGGATCTGAAGCAATTTTTTGGTCAGGATTATAACCTGAATAATTATGGCATCTATTTCTGACATATCACTGAGAAGGATAACTTAGTACACTGGCAGGTACAACCTATCTGTAAATTATGGTTGTTGTGAGTCATAAATGAACTGTACCTACAAAATTTTCTTCTGGTTTTAGGGTTCACTTAAGTACTTGCAGACCATCATGGTGATCTTAAAACCTTCCCTCTTTCAAACTAAAAATTTCTGTTGTCAGTGGATTTATATCATAAAAAATGTACAAATTACAACCTACTGCCTGTGGATTTGATATTTCATTCTCTGGGTCTCCAGGTGTGTTCTTCCACAGTAATGTTAATAACACTGTAATGTAATTACATAGAGTCTGACTGTAGATTAAAAAAATAATTATTACATAAACCCCAAACAATAAGTGATGCAGGTGTGACATATAGCTAAAAGAGTTTAAATAAAACTTCTCTTTATGATCTGCTGCAGAATAGAATACAATGTGGTGGTAGAATTCCCTTGTCTTTCATATTGGTCCTTAGGACATTGGCCATAATAATTTGCTTCTTTCTTTCATTATGCATTGCTCAAATATATTTGCAACCTTGCCACAATTCACCTGAAAATCATGAGGGTTTCAGTCTTGTTGGAGAGAATTGAATAAAACCTCTGTAGCTTCTTTGTAGGTACTTCATGAGAAATAACTCAAAGCCCTGCAGGCATGTTTCCTAAGCACTCAGCCCGCTCCATCAGCGAACTGCTTTATAAACTTGGGTGGTTGACTGTATCTCCAAAGCAATTTTGAAACTCCTGGGAGGTCTTCAGGTAAATCTCCCATCTTATTTTAAGTGTCTCTCAAAGGACACAACAAATTCAATGCAAAGCAGTTCCACCGTGGTTGACAGGGGGTTTCTGAAAGCATCTCCTTGTAGAGGCAGGAACATCCCCTCTTCTCCTCCTAGAGAGCGGAGGCCAGGAGGCTGAACAATGAACATATGTAGGGATGAGTAGGGAAGAAAGCATCATTTCATGGCTGGTTAGTCTCTGTGCTGCCCAGACAAACAAGACCTACTGAGGACAATTTCCCCAGAAAAAGTATATGTTGGGAAGGGTGAATTAAAGGAGCATTCAGGCCTCAAAATAATTACTTGCTTTTCTGTAGAAGGATTTCAGTTCCCTCTCCATCTTACCTGTGATCCATGGTCTTACCTAAGAGTGACAGCATAGTGTAGAGAGATGCTATTTTCATTCCTTCCCTGCAGTCATTAGATTCAGGAGTAGAGCAATTCCCACAGATATGATAATATCCAACAAAGACAAAAGCATTTAGAATGAATCTGAGATACATGTGTTAGCCCCTTGGTACACACTTTGATATAAGAAAATATGCTATTTTTCACAGAAGGGCTTGCTGGAATTTCCCCACACTGGAAAGACATTAAAATTCAGGTGTTTACAGGGGTAAATATTTGTAAGCAAATTCAAATTTTGAGCAGGAATAGTAGGATTCCTACAGAAAGCTAAACCCAGAATATTTTCTTCCTGTTAACTTATAAATAGAATCATAAGAGATTACATTCCAAATGTTTTGACTTCTTTATCATACCTTGCTGGCTTACTTCCTTGTTGCTCATTAGAAATAGTATTTCACAATGAAACAGAAAAATATCTGGAAAAGAAGCTCTGGGTTGTGTCTTGGTCTGCTTTTAAGTGTTTAACTGTTTCTGAATGAACAAGTGTAGCTTTTCCATTTTGGGTTGGCAAACCTATTTTTGTTTCCAGGTATAAAAAACACACTGAAATTACTACTGAAATATTTGTTTGACTTACAAAAGATTTTGCAAATCTCTGAAGGTAATTTACTTTTTTATTTCTTTGGTGGTATTATAGCAACTAGAAAAAGAAATGAGACTTTTGGGGAGGAAAGAAAAGGAAAATATTCCTGTTAAAATTCCAAGTTTTCCCACATCTAATAATTTCAAACATTGTTCTGAAAATTTTATTGTGCAATTTTATGGTATAGTGGTACAATTGCAGTCTGAAAGCAGCTGGTGGCAATTTACGAAAATTTGCTCTAGAATTATAATGAAAACTTTTTTATTTTTTTTCTTTTTGGCATTAGTCATATTCTGATTGCATGCAAGTGAAAAATATTGGAGTCCTGGTGCTGGGGGTGCAGCAGCAGGACTTTTTACTAATGGTTCACTCTGAATCAGAAAACGCTGTCACTATTTTACTATTCTTTTTATTAGTCATTGTTACTTAGATAGCATGTTTTTCCCACATGCCCCTCTCATCATCTTTTTGGGAGAAAAGTGAGCTAATTATGGTGTCAAAGCTGCAATGAAGAGGAATTCTCATTTGCATTATCCTTGTTCGCTCAAAAGGCTTTTCCTTCACTATCTTTAAAATACTTAGTAGATACACAATAGATATCTACACGAGAAAAATGGCTTTTCAGAGGGTAATTAATCATAATTTCCCACATATTCTAATAATTAGGTATTGGATTATGCATTTTTTTATGTATTTAAACGAGGATTGAAGTCATTACGGTCTACAAAACAAACAACATAATTGAAATGGAATAATAAAAACAGTGCTATAAAAATTGCTGGGTTTATATGTCTGTAATAAATGATAATAGGCTGAGAGGGAAACAATGCATTGGAAAATCAGATTAGGGTGACTGCCAAAAAATAATGGTTTAAAATGCCAAGCATTATACAAGAATTTGCTCTTGCAACTTATCATTCTTTGCAGGGAGAAGTTCATATAAATTAAAATTTAATATTTTTCATCTTAGCCCAGTGAGATTTTCCATTCATGCTAAAATATTTTTTTTTACTTGTTTGTAATTTTGCTCTTTTTTTTTTTTTCTTACAGAGACATCCTTTCACTCCTCCATTCCACATTAGTCTCTGTTCTGTGTAGAAGATGAAAAGTCTTAAGGATATGTGGTTATGTAGTTAAACAGATTTTCACTGATACACTTTTTTCAAATATATTTTTCCAGATAACATAAAATACATAAAGAAAAAAAAAAAAAGGAAAAAATGTAAACCACAGATATGTCATAAGTAGCACAGAACTGATAGTTGTGGTTTTTATTAGAGTTTTCTTTTTCAGTCTCAAGAATCTGCTTTCCATGGCTACTAACATCTGACCCAGAAGTGCATACACACACACACACACATACACACAAAATGACCCCAAAATGGTTATTTTCTGAAGCTGATTTTTTTTGCCACTACTGATTGGATTGGGGTGTGGGTTTCTGGGCATTGGTTGTTTGGTGGTTTGTTTTTTGGATTTTTTAAATTAATTGTATCTGTATCTCAAACTCGCATGGAGTGCTTCATTTATTTTCACTGTAAGTATTCTGTAAGTAAAATGCCCAAGGAATTCCTCCCAGCTGGACTGGAGATGACATGGAGAATATTTGTTTCACAACATGTCTCTTTTTCTCCTACCAACTCTGTTCCCTTTTTATTTCTGGGACTAAAGTGAGTCTGTTTCTGCACAACTACTTCTAGTTTTGCTTCTGGAGAAGAGCTAATTCTTGAAGTTTTGCATTTGAGGTGATCTTCAGAGGGTGCTCCAAGATGACCAAAGTAATTCTATAATTTGGACCTCAGCAGCAGAGATATGACCATCAATTACAGGGCCAAATATGATATCAACTTATAATTTATTATGACAAACACTCACATCCCCAATGAAAAATGGATGAGTAAAATTCCTCTAATACTTTTCACATTTTTAGTATGAGTTGGCCTCACCCATGTCTTGGGGTTTCATTTGCTGTCAGTATTCTACCAACTGAACTCACTGAGCAGCACATCTGTGGATTTTAGAAGACTGCAGGCTATCTACAAGGAAAAATACTCCCGGCAGTTTGATTAAGAATCTGAAATAAATCACTGTGTTCAATATATATAGCTCATATTTCGGTCATTAAATATTCAGCGTACCATTGGCCTTGAATTTTCAAAACTCAGAACCTCAAAATACAAGTAGTCTAAGAAAAGCGATACACTGAGCTACTAACAAATGATCCTTTTAGCTGGGAGGAGCAGAGAGGCTATGGCCTGGCACTGACACGAAATGTTACACTAGCTAACAATGTGGCAGCTGTCCCTGTGTGATGATCTAGGACACCCAGGTCAGGCACTAAGGTTTTCACACACACAGGAGTGTTGTATGCAGCAGCAGAGTGTTGGGTGCTACTTGTCAGAGACAGAGCTGGTAACACACTGAGCTGCTTACCAGTGAAAAAGGATACCTGTCAAGGTATGTTGGAACTTTTTCCCATCCTGGCACTCAGGGACTTGACAGAAGATGAAATTTTGATGCTCTGCACATAGTCGTCATTGAAAATACCTTAATGCTGCTAGAGGGGGAAGTAGGTGTCAAGTTTTTCTCAGCCCAGAAGGGGCTGAATGACCAAATACTGGGCGTGCTGGCAGAGAGTGGGCACCAGTTTCTCTCCCTGCTGAAGTTTGAGCCATGCTGCATGGTGAGCTTCAGGTATCCTAAACTAAAAAAGAATAATCCCTTGGTCATTGCATTGAACTGAGATATTGAGGTGTGCAGGCCATTTATACAGAGCTGTCGAAAAACATAAAAATGATAAAGGAAAACCAGAATGATGGTGGTCAAATGTTCAGGTTTTGGGAATTACTATGGGTCTCTGAGCCCAGTGAGAAATGTATTATTGTAGGTGCCGAAGTTACGTCCCATAAAGAAGAAAACGGTTCTTTCATGTGGGAGGCAACATGTCTAGATACATCAGAATGTCACTTTGTCTCAGTGTGCTAAGGTAGCATGGGTGTTAGTGTAACACGTACATGAAATGACACTGACTTAAGGCTCCAGACAGTACGGACCTACTTGTCTTTATCCCTGCATCTTTCACAGCCTTCCAGGAATGCCAATGTGTATGTTTGTCTATAAGAATAAGTCACTGATTCAATTAGAGTGATAAGTGGTGTGTCTGCACTAGGGCAGAGAAAGTACAGAGCACCATTTCAAGCAAAGTGCCCTTGAAGACTTTCATCACTCATAACCTACTGTTCCCACTGCCCTGCAGAAGGAGCTGCCTTTCCATATGTCATTATTTTTGCAGGAAGGTCATGCTTTTGTTGGTATGCTACTCAGGGCTTTCTGCAAACAGCAAAACATTTTGGTCATACAAAAGCTATTGGAATTTTTTTCTTTAAGCTTTATCCCAGTGTACTGGAACACCTTTCTCTGCCCCTGAGTCCTTAAGAGGGACAACCAGACAAGCAATAGTGACTGGTTGCAAAGCTGGTTTTAGGGGTGAACAATCAGGGCCTGATGGGCATCCCTGGGATTGTTATGCAGTTGTGCAAGTCACAGTAGAATTGGACAGAAAAAGGAAAGGCTTTTTACTTTAACCCATGGATGGGCTCCAAAAAGCCTGATGCCAGCTCTCACTGACGAAGAGTAGGGAAGTGCTTAACATCTCTTGGCCGTGATTTCCAGACTTATGAGCAGTCACAGGTAGCCTGAAAGAGTAACCTAGACTCTGTCTGCAAGACACAGAGTTGTAACTGGCTTTTCTGGATTTAACCTTGTTCTACTAGGGATTTAATGTTCCTCAGAAAGTTATGCATCTGGTACCCATTACTCCCATATTTCCTTGAATACCTCAGTGGGATGGCACTTCAGGATTAGAAACCTTCTGTTGGAAGGAGAAAAGGAGCTTTAAATATCATCTTGCTCTGAACAGTTCCGTGAGATCCATTTTGCATGGCTGTAAGGAACAATAAAAGTTGAATTTCAAAAGATGAGCTGTATGACACTGCTCCCGGGCTGTGTAAGCTCTCAACTAGAGATTAGCAGCAAAATAAAGAAAAAGCTGACATAAATGCAGGGAATATGCTACGCTGTACTTGATCATCAGCTGCAACAGCAGAGAAATTATGCAGTGTCCCAGGAATGAGCCCCACTTTTATGGTGATTATACTAAAAGTCTGAGCTCGAACATAAGCAGATAAACTCAGTAATTGGAACGGACAGACCTACAACAGCTTCTCATATCCCATCACACTTGCATATAAAAACAAACTATGTACTCAGATCCACCTTGTAAACCTGCTGTGTTCATGAAGGCAACGCAGCTGTAATTTTACCATTAAAACAGATCTTCTTTATCAGTCTTGCTCCAGAATTCAAAAACCCTGCTGTTCTTGGATTGTTCATTGTACAAAGACTTTAGATAAAAGCAGATTAGGTTTTATTTTTTTTAACAGTCCTTAATTTTGTCCATATTAGCAAAATCAGGAATAGTGAGACAATCCCGTTATGATAAGATAAACCAAAAACTTTATTCTTTTTATGATCTAGCCTCTGAGTACTTACCATCAGTGTGAAGAGTTGCTCTCTCTGTAGTTTATTGTTGGTTTTATAGTTGGCTAAGTTCTAGGTCATAGCCCAAGAGGCTGGCAACAGCAATGTGCGTAGAACTGCACTCACAAAGACACTTCTGTTGCTTGCTTCAGGGACTACAAAGACTTTTTTTTGCTGTTAATTTTATGTAAGTATCTCCCTTATGTCTACACCTATAGTGTTTATATTCAGCCTGCTACTGACATCAGTGCAGTATAATCTCTGTTGTGAAGTCCTGGAGACTCTGACAGTAAGCATGGCGTGATGTTGAGATTTACATAGTTATTAAAAAAATCAAATAAATGTGCAGTTTCCTCAGCTGCTTGACTGTGCAGCAAATGATGTAACCATAATCTTTCCTTGACCCAGTTAAAAGAAACAGCCTGTAAAGCTGGGTTTCACACTTACTTTAGATTCCTACACTGTACACAGAAAGTGTAAATCCACAATCCTGCCAATTGTTTGTTTTGATAAATTCTAGGATGCAGCAGTTTTTCACCAGAGAATTCTCTTGCTGCTCACAATAATCAATCAAACTCTGGGAGCCAACAGCCAAAATCAACAGAGGTGACAAATCAGGGTCCCAGGCAATAACAGGTGATAGAAGAGCAGCAGTACCATTGGTAAGAGTAAAGGCAACTCAAGAAAACCTATATTTTTTGATATATATTAAACTACATTCATAAACTATTTATAGTTTATTTATATAGTTACATAACTATATTTTAAACTATAATTTTAAATCTTTTCTTTGCATTCACAATCTATCATGTTCTCATTAGCACTTGTTTTTTCTCCCTTTCTCTATTCCTTATCATCCGTTTCCTGTGACAGGTGAGTCTTGGTCAATTCTTTGTAGCATTCTCATGGGAAGTTTTCTCAGCAATTGTGCTTTAAACAGGCTCTTAGTGTGGTTGAATTTTGACTCTGGCAATAAGGAGCTAATTCTTTGCAACCACCTTGGTTATTTGGCTTAGCAAAGACCCCCTTTGAGGCTGTCCTTTCATCTTCTCTTTCAGGCTGACACTAATCACCACGAGAACTCAATGGCACTGGCTTTCTCCAGCATAATTGTGTTTAGCTGAGTATGAGGAAATATCATGGGATGCTTTGGGCAGTGCCAGACTCATTACCTTTAAATCTGTAGTGAATCAACAGACTAAAGCAGTGCAGTAAAGCAATTTGAGAGCAATGGGAGCTGTCTATGGTACAAAAAAGCACCTTCTGGCAGCTGCGGATTTAATGTAATGGGGATGAATGGTTGTTTCTTGGAGATCTTAATTCTTATCAGAAAAATTTCACTGTATTTATGTTGATGTTTTTAACCAAGGGAAAAAAGGAGATTTCATGAAAGTTCTAATTCTCATTGATTAGTGCAATGCTGAAAAACAAGCCTCAAACTTTCTTCCAGCCTAAGTAGCTTTGTAAAGGAAATTACTTTGTTGACCTTTATCTTGTCTCATTTGCAATACATGGGCTGCTTTTTAAACTTTTATGTTTGTGTGGTCAGCTCATTCTACCCTTTGGGACACCTCATGGAAATGGGAATCCCATGCAGTAGCTGTCTGTCTGGAAAAATAACAAATACTGAGACATGTTTTGCATGTCTTTTATCAATATATATATAGCATCCAAACCCTGGAGAAGCTAATACCATGTGAAGAATAATTTCTTCTTTGCCCTCTATGAAACCATTTTGTGAACTATTTTTGTAAACAGAACTAGTACAGGAATATTGCTGCAGTAAAGACCATCCCTCTAGACCATCAAGGGTGAATTGTTCTTGTTGTAGTGCCCTAAACAGTCTCTCTCCACAATAATAAATATGCTTTTATTGTTGTATTTGCTATTCAGTTTAATTTGATTAATCATTCATCCTGATGTCTTTATATTTTTAAAATTATGACCTAGGTTTTCACCCTGTTTGCTTTCTTCTATGTCCTCTTAAGTTTCTAACTGGTTTCTTCTCTTTTTTATAGGCCTTCATAAAGTGGTATGATTTATTACACAATTCTTTCTGAACTAGATGTTTAATATTTCCTGTATCAAGTTATTTTTAGCCTTTCTGCAAGTCTCTGTAATACTCTTGTTTTGATATTTCTCTTGTTTAAATCATAGGATCAAACATGCACATCTTTGGCAAAAACTTTAGATTTACCATAGTAGTGCTGTTTTGCTGATGTTTTCATTCCACCGCCTACACTTTATTAGAAACAGGAGTGTTGCTGCTACTTTCAAATGACATATTTTAAAGAGCATGCTATAATTTTCTCACAAAAAAAACCCAATTATATTAAATATTTCAGGAGATTTTTTTGCTTTTCTTTCTGATATTATTTTATCAGCTGTATGTATAACAATAAATTTTCCATCTAACCAGGCTGTTTATGATAATGCTCATTTCCTAAACACTAATCCAAAGTAAAATATCAGCCCAAAACTTTTTTTAAAGTTTTTTTTAAAACTTTTTTGTTCAGAGTGGGCTTCGTTACACTCATTCTCACCATGGGAGAGGAGAAAAGAGAGTAAACCTCTAGAAGTGAAACCTGTCCTCTTTTTCATCAATAGGAGTTTTGCTGTGACCTCTGTAAAGTCAAGTTTCTTGACAAGATGTCACTGTGTGATATCAATATCCCCCTGGACATTGAGGGGGGATATTGAGCCTATATTCTCTATTATTTTGTATAACTGTCCATGCCTGTGTGCAAGCGGAACAGAGGCACAATAATGAATCTTCATGGTTTTGCCCTCTGGTTATGAGTAACCAGAAAATCAGATACATGTTGCATTGTTATCCCCCAAACATCTTTATTTTTGCTTTTACAGGGTCCAGTTCAGAATTAACATAGAAAATAATTCTGGATGTGACATTGACCTAAGCCTTACACCAGGCAAGTATAACTAACATAAAAATTAAATAATGGTGGTTGTAACTAGCATTTATGATTTTGATGTTCTTACGTTTGGTGAAGTTAAAAGAGTCACAGAATTGAAATATGCATATAACAAAGCTTCATGGGTCATTGAATGCTTTAATTCCTTTGGTCTTTAGCAATTCTGGTGAGTCTTGCCTTGCTTTCTCCCTAATGAACCATTTTTTGACATTTTAGAGTTATGTATATTGCATACTCACATGACCGTAAAAAATAATACAGAATGATGCTGTCCACATATCCCTGTCAGTGAAAAACTTGTAACCTACAGACTATCCTGTATCATTAATGCATTAAGTATTAAACAATCAGACACATACTGTAATCCAGACACATGCTCTTGTCCACAGCTTCAAACCTGTACAGTGGTCTTACAGGATGCTGCAGCCCCAAACAAACAATCTTATATTATTATCTTCCCAGTTTCTTTGGATTATGTCTGTTCTTTTAAAAGTCATGCAGGCTTTTCTAAATGTGAGCTATGATTGTTACCCTTTTGCATACACTTTCAGAGCATCCAAAGAGCATCTCTGACAGCAACAATACAAACCTAGCAAGACTACATTTCTACTACTGCATCATCAGCTGCTGAGTGAATCGATTATTTAATACATTTAGCAGTTTTCTTAGACTTGTGGCAACAAGATGTAAATAAATGACTTAGTCAATGCATTCACTTATATCAGCTCAATCACTTAACAGTGACTCAGCAGGAGGTGTGACATTGACAGCAAAAGCACTAAGTGGCCAAATTCTATGGTAGCTAATTTGATACTGCTTAGAGCATCCTTCCACAAGGACTATTTATGTGAAGATGTAGTGGTTTTCCAGGAGAGCATTTATGACACAGTTTAGAGGACACAGGAAGAGGTGTCCTAAAAAAGACCTGTTACAGATTATGCATTTTCATAGCAATTTTCACCAAAGATTTACATACACTTGCTTCTCTGCATTTACTATTTTAAAATCAGATACATTATGGATTATGCAAGCACACACTTTTGCTTGCATCAGCTATAAATTTATGGTTTCAATTTAATGTGGGAACAGAGAGTAATTAACAAGAGGCACAATCACATAAAGACGTAGCTGGAAGGTCTTTTGCTTCATGTAGCCTGTTAGAGCTAAATTTTAGAATCTATTTGCGTATCTAAAAATGACATAGACAGTCATGAAAGAATTCAAAGCACTTCTGTACCTAAATTACACCATAATGAACAGAGATTATATACACTGAGGCATCTTTGAATATCCAAGCAAGATATCTCCCTAAATGTCTAGCCACTCTTTCTCCCCTGACTGTATTTTGGAGAACTTGTTCCACACACCCAGCACAACCTGTGAGACTCTCTCTACTCCTAGCATGGACATTCTGACCAGAGAGGATAGAGAGGTTAACTGACCTTGTCATGCATTCCTACTCTTAAACCCTACCTGTGGTTTGGAAGCAGCAGAGAGTAAGTGCTCTAGTGTAAAGAACAAGGGTTCAGAATCACCAGGAACATTTCTCAAAGACAGAAGATATGGCTTTGTTTCCTTCCTATCTTAGCAAGATGAGCCTCCACACTGGAGTTCTTCTACAAATTTGCCTGCCAGAGTTTTCCTGACCCTGTATTGACAGGGTGTCTTACATTTGAGCAGGATGTGTATTCACTAAGCTTAGAGTTTAAAAAAAGGGTGTTTTTTTGTTTGTTTGTTTTTTGTTTTGGTTTGGGTTTTGTTGTTGTTGTTGTTGTTTTTGTGTTTGGTTTTGGTTTTTTTCTTTTCCATGTTATTGGTTGGCTCTTTTTTTCAGGTAGGCAGCCTCAGATGAAGTCTCTAAGCATGGGATTAAAATTATCTGAGCACAAAAAAACCCTTCCTGTGCAGATTTCACTAAGTAACAGTCTTTTTACTTTTCTGTACATCTTTGATGTGGAATGTTTTATCTTACCCTTCTACATGCTCCAGCCTGCTATTTATGAGCTTCTTTCAGAGGGCAGTGCCTACCATGGTGAACTGTGAACAGGGAAAGAAATGTGGATGCAGCTGTTCCTGATCCATTGATGTTTTCTCATTAGTGCCCAACTGGCAATACAAAAGGCCAACAAATGTTGACCCTGCTGAGGAAAGACATGGGTGGTGAGTGTCCTTGCAAGCTGAAAACCCAGCAATTCTTCAACATTCATCTGCAGTCACAGCGAATTACAGGAAGGGCAAGGGAGGTATTAACAGCCATCTAACAGGTTTCAACAACAATCCCTGGAGCTCAGTTATCAGAAACCCCTGCAACTTATCATTAATCACTATGGGATGCTTCCTGACCTTCCTGACAAAGATTAATAATCCTGTATGAGCATACAGGATGTGAAGGCTATAAGAATAGGCAGACATTTCAGACCCATCTCTCCACTGCCACGCAAGTAATCACTTATAGCAGTAATGCATTACCAAATTAGCAGTCAGTAAATGTTTAATCAAGGAGCAATGTAAGGACCCTTCAGCTTTTCTCTGAAAAAA
This sequence comes from Sinosuthora webbiana, assembly GCA_013397395.1. Lineage (NCBI taxonomy): Eukaryota > Metazoa > Chordata > Aves > Passeriformes > Sylviidae > Sinosuthora > Sinosuthora webbiana. Next base: position 2,762,950 of record VXBN01013639.1, read on the forward strand.
TTAATGGGCAATGCTTATAAAAGAGAGATATACAAAATTGCCTGAAGCTTTTGAAATTCTTCTTCAGCCTGCTCATGCAAGTGAAATTGAGGCGAGACCCTGAAAAGGCAGAATCCAAGTAACAAAATGCTTCTTCCTTTAGCCAGGAACTTGAAAGAGCTTGTTGTGAATCTAAAAGCTTATTTTATCTTTACTTATTCACCCTGACAGCTGAAATGAACGATGTCCATCTTCTTGGGTTAGTCACTTCCCCCTCCCCACTTTGCAGTGACATGTTTTAGATTATGCACTCTGATTACAGAGGTCCTGATTTGCTCCACTGTACACCCAATTTCTTAGCTTCATCTATTGACAGTAAGCAGTAAAACTTATGATTCATCCTCAATGTTAAAGACTGACATATTCTCTTAGCAAGTGTGGCCTGGTCCTGTCTATTTTTCTTTCCAGCCTGGGATATTCTCTTTTTATTCTGTGTCATCTCTGGCACTGAACAGTGTGCTGGGTAACAGCTTAGCTTCTTCATCCTTTGGTTGCCCCAGGCAGGATATCTGAAGTACCAGAGAACGATTTTAGTCTCTATTCAAAGGAGATAAAATCAGTATCATGCTATCCATATATATATACACCAAGCCTCTACTCCCAAACTTACAAGAGTTGTATTCAAATTTGTGCAGCAGCTATCTCAAAAGAAACCCCTTTCTGAAAATTTCATGCAACGAAAGAGAAATAAAGACCATGGGTTCCCATTGTGGCTTCACTGTTAGAGAGTACCAGTGAATTTAAAGAAGGGATGCTGCTGCAGGAAGTCAGGCTTCATTGCTTCAGCTGCCCAGGGGAACACGTTTTAAATGTACCAGTGGTCCTTAAAGCAGTAAACAATAAAATATTTCCTGAGGTATTACAAGCAACATGGGAGTTTGGCTACAAACATTTTCCTGACACTTTTCTGTGCTCTACAAGGTGTATGCCAGTCTTTTGCAAGTGGAATTGAAGGACTCAGAAAGGCCTGTGGTACCTTTAACCAGCACCTCCACAAGTATTACAAATCTGGAATATCACAGAACCTCAGCCAGGAAGGAGGGGAGGGAGCCTGGGTGCCTGCAGCCAGCTCCTGAAAATGCAGCTCAGGGTGTTCTGTGAAGAATGGTGACTCAGATGAAGAGTAAAGCTTCCAGAGACTCTTTAAAAAATTTGTCCTGGTATTTCTTGTACCAATAAATGACAGTATAAAAACCCCCAAAACTAAGTAGGAAGGTTTAATTTAATTGAAAATGAGTGTGCAGGAGGGTTGTAAATGAAAGGAGGACAGACCACTGCGAATGGATCATTAGCAAGGCTGTTTCAGAGATGCAAAGCCCTTTGAGAGCTTTGTTCTGGGCAATAATTGTTTTTGATCATTTTCCTTTTTTTTTTCTTGAACCAAATGGGAAATTAAAGATCACTGTAAAACTGCTGATGTTTGGTCTTCTGAAATAAAGCTTTGGTATGCAGACTTTGGTTTCCTTCCTGTTGAACAAAGAATGGATTAGTGTTTCTTTCTGAACCAGCCCTGCTGGTTGTTCCCAGACTCCTTGGAGGGGGGCGTTTAGGGCTGTGGCTAGTCTGAAACTGCTGTTGTAGTTGTAGGAGAAGAAATTGCTTCCTAAAAATTAAGCCAGTGAACCAAAGCTGATGTTTGTTGCAAGATCTCTGCTAGAGATGGAATGAGCTCAAAGGCAGACATGAATCTTGTTCCCTTCTACTTAAGGCAAGGCTGAACAGGGAAGTTTGACTAGCAATGAAGTGTACAGATAAGGTGAAGAGGATACAAGAACATCGAGATTATTCTGACACATTGACTGCCCATGAGCAGAACTAAGAAATTTCAGGTTATGGATGCTAAGTCCTGGGCACTCCCACCTTAAAACTATCAGCTCCTTGTTTTATTTTGGGGTTTGTTTCAGTTGTGGCTTTTTCATGTGTGAGGCCAAAGACTAACTGTGATATCAGTATTGACTTATTCTTCGCATAATTCCTGCAAATCAAGGTCTGGCATGCTCCTAACACTTTTGTACAAGGAGTGAGTGAAACATTTCCCACCTAGAGTATACAGATGACTGACAGACTTTAGAAATATAGTAACCAGATCTCATTTTATTTGTTAGCTTGTCTGTGGGTAAACTCTGCTCTGCACTGGAGCTTGTGGACAGTGGGCACCCATTAGTGCAGCACTCTCTTTTTAATACTTCTTGGTAGTCACAGCTATGACTTCTGCCCAGTCTCGACTGCCAGCTCCTTCATGTTGTCTGTTACCTAAAGTAAAATGGGCATCAGAAGCCATAACTGAAGATATTTTTGTTTCCTTAGACTCACATCACAGACCAGCATTAGAATTTTCTTCTGAAACAACAGCATTAGAATTTCTTGCAAGATCCTGGATACTATAGTGTCCTTTGTGATTCAAAGAATGTTGGTTTTCCATATCTGCCATCTTCTTCTAGGAAAATTATGTTATCAGTCTCTAAAACTGTCTGTTGAGGGTGGGAAATACAAATGAGCTACGGTTTCTTAGTACTGATATAGAAAATAGTGTTTTCTGTCACTTTCTTTTCCCCATTCTTTTCACTCATTCACAATTGGGTTTTGGTCAAATCATACCTGAGGGGTACAATGAAGGAAGTCATGGAACTTTTTATTGCAAGGTTTGTCGAGACAGATTAGTGTAGTTAAAGGTTTAGACATAATAAGCAAAGGAGAGCTAGAACTCTGTGAAATGGGGGTATTTTGTAAATTAAAGTCACAGTTTATTTTTTAGGCAACAGAAGTTGTGGTACAGAGCATGAAAATGTGAATACCTTCACTGTTAATGGAGGAGGAAGGTTTAAAGCTTCCTGTGCTTTTGGTACCTTACTCCAAATTGAAGAAAACCATGCCTTATCTGGATGTCTAATTCATTACTGTCTGTAAAGGCCTGGAGGTTAGCTCATGGAAAAGAATATCAGAAGTCTTACTGTGTTTACCCTGGCAGTCTTATTTTCTTACTAGGCATTCAAATGGCTTCCACTCTAGAGCAGTTTCTCATGGCCCTGCATTGATGAATTTCATATCTTTACATTCTGTATCCTGCTTAATATAAACTGTAATAGCAGACTTTCTGTGATGGCACAGCAGCAGTGTTTCATAGGGTATGCACTATGAGTTTGTGTTGTAAATTCTTGATTTATTTTCCCTATTTGTCAAATTCTGTATGCCCAAGGTCCCAATGGCAACATATATACAGCATGCAAATTTCAGTACTTATGCTTGGCAAACAGATAGGTTTAACAACCTATTTGAAAGAGAATAGGGCATTAATTGTCATGAATTTGCATTCTTTGATGTCTGAGCCTCGTTTTTCTTGTGTGTGTTATTTGTCTATGAATTTAGGGTGTCTGTGAGAGTCAAGGATAAAATGGCTATTGTCCCTTTGCTCTTTTTGACTAGCATAAATAACTGCTCCCACATAGAATGTTGGCTGTGTTTTTCAGAGGAGAAGATTATAGCTAGCTTTTTTTTTGCTGTTTTCTTCTGCCTCCACCCATAAGGTTTCCCATAGCACACACGGATGTCAGAAATGAACAAAATAATCAGAGATGAATATTTAAAGTTCCACTTCGTCCTGAGATACATAAAGTCCTTTGTTTATAGGGAGCAAAAATACAGCAGGAGTAACTAGGAAGGCTATCACATGTGGAGATTTGCAAGTAGGGCTTCAGTTTTATATCTGAATGAAGCTCAGCAATGAGACATCCACGTTTTACAAAGCCTATGGGAAGGACTAATGAGAACAGCCTTCTTGTCAGCACCTTTCTCTGACAAACGTGGCCTTGTGATCTTTTGCTCCATGACACTCAGACTAATCCACGTGTTCCTGTGTGCCAAAGTCTCCACACATGTTATTAGTGCATGCCACAAGCCAGCTCACACAAATTTCAGGTTTCCAAGAAAGCTTGTCCTAAGAACTACTTGCACATCTTTTGCTACAGATCTTATAGCTTTTGAATTGCATTTGGTTTATTTCTTGTCATAAAAATTTAAGAAACTACTTTCACCTTGAAAAGTAACCGCAGTTATTATGGCATGTGTGTTTAGAGAGCTTTGATGAAAAAGTTTGCTATTTAGACAAAAAAACCACAGAGATTGAAATGAGAATTGCTGAGCTGGGGTGAAGGAGAAGGTTTTGTACCATAAGGAGATGGGTTTGTTCAGTCACTAAGGAGCATCAGGTTATGGTTTGTAACCAATTAATGTTCTTGGATATTTATCTCAGAAAGATCTGGTGATAATCATCTTCCTTAGGCTTTCAGTTAATATTACCATTAATCCATTGATTTATCTATTTAATCTAGACAATTTAGCTATTTATGTTACTGGTCACTTCATTTTGAAAGAATTATGAAGTGCTCAGTAATGCAACTATCAATAGATCACTAATAAAAGGGGAAAGAGTTTTAAGAAAGTAATTATGCTCCACTTAGCCTTCTATGAAAACAAGGAAAGAACAAAAAGATTTCTAATTAGTTCATATTTGGTGCATATATTTTTCTGTGAAGTCATAGCAGCACAGGCAGAAGGGCACATTTGTCTGGTTTTGCTAAGTATCACACATACATCAGTCATGCCTCAAATCAGTCATTTCCATCAGTTCGAGAGACACCCTAACACAACACCTATGAAGGACCCATAAAGATACAAATTGAATTATAGAAATAAATTATACAATCTCAGAAATAACAATGCATTTATTATATTAATGAAGAAGACTGGGGGAAAAAAGGTAAGTTTGGTGTTTCAATTTAGTTTTATTTGTATTATTTAGATTATGACATTAGCTAAAACTGTTAACACATTGAAAATATCTATTAGATAGCTATTAAGACAAAAAGCAGAAGAAAGGAAAAATCACTTGCAATGAATGAAAGCATTAATAAATTGTAATATTGTATTATAGTGGCACAGCTCACTAGAAATTGTGTTTACAGCATTCACATCAATTTTATGCTTTTGATTTCCCTCAGGAACATATGGCTTTTCTTAGACACAGCTGAGAACTTGGGTATCCCAGGCAGATGGAGTGAAAGTCTCCATCTCCCTTTTTGTATTATCTGGGCCAGTTTGTCACTTCATGTCATGCCTTTCTTTTAAGTGAGAAAAGCAAATAATTATGGCATTTTATAGAAAGACTTAATTTAAATGATCAATGCTTTTAAATATTTGACAAAATAATACAAGTTTTCTATCAATGTAATGTTTCCTTTTTGGGAAGCTACTTATTGCAGAGACCTACAAACTTACCCCAGTTGTGGGGTTTGAACTTTGGATTCGAATTTTTCTAGAGATGTGGATCACATAGGAGGGTCCCACAAGAGAATCAGAATCATAGAACTGGAAGTTAATGAAATTATTTTGGTGCTTAGTCCTGAATATATCTGTAGTATTAGTTTGTTTGGTTCTTTGTTTTTACATTCTGATACTTAGCAACAGCTTTACCATAATTAGTTTTGATTTATTTTTTTTTGTCGAATTTAATACATTAGTAAAATATTCATTAAAGGAATTAAAAAAAAAATCAAATAGAAGTATTACATTTCTCCACCTTAGTATTCAGTTATCATTATTTCTCTCTTTAGAATAATCTTTCTGAATATATCTAGGAAGTTAACTCTTGTTATGAGCATGAATTTCATTATTTGATATCAATATACATTACCAAATACTAGGGGAAATCAATATGGTGTTACACCAAAGTACTTCATTTTTTACAGTCATATAATTGACTTCCCACTGGTTCCAGCTGAAACTTTTTATGGTTTCTAGAGGTCACCAATGTAATTTGCAGTTTCTTTATTAGTTTTGTCCTTATAGGTGAATTCCAGTTCATTGGGAAGCTTTAAAAGAGGTTAAAATATTATTATAGTTACAGTATAAAATTTGCAATGAATAGAATGACCTCACTGACAAATAAAACAAGTCAGGAGGAAGATTTGAATTTCTAGTTTATATCCTGAATAAAGCACTAGAAAAACAAGAATATGTTCTTATTAGCATAATTCAATACTCTGCAGAGAGGTGGCAATTGCATTTGAATCAACTAATTTGCAAGACATTAAAGGAAACTAGATCTACACAGAAGTGCAGAAGATAAGAGAGCCATTACTGCACCAGCGCAGTGAGATGTGCTCTGTGAGGTGTTTGCAGGGGACTGAGATCCAGCACCTGGATAAATGGTATCCCAGCTCTGGAGGCTGAGAATACTTCCCCCACTACCTGAGCAATTACAGCCGGTAAACAGTGTTTCTCCTTCTCAGGGAATGCAGGACACAGTAGCACTTTGGATACACCAGATTTTCTGTGGTTTCCCCTTAGTCCCTGTGCGTGAATAATCTTTGCTTTGCCTGGGTTTAAACACACCTGGCAAGAAAGTCAACAAGCTGCAACAAATACGATGTTGGTGACTAAACCAAGAAGAGGAGCTGGATCCTACATTCTCTCAACTTCTCAAATTAGCTGTGAGATAGAGGAATACCTAGAGACAGAACACGTTTTGCTGTCCCATTTAGGGTCACATTGGTATAGAATTCAGAAGAAAAAGAAACAGTAATTTTTTTTTCCTATTCTTATTACTCTGATTTATTAATGTGATACATACATGGCACTGATTATTATTTTTGTTTTTAAGATTTTAATGTATAATATTTTGATTACCTACAGGGTCAGATGGCTCTTTAGTTAGTGCTTCCAGCTACATCTAAGCTCTGGATTGCAAAGAAGTATCTAGATACCCACACATGACCTCTAGGAATACTTCTAGTTGGTTTCTGCCCTATTTATGGAGAGGAAGAAAAACAAAAGCAGCCTAAAGGGAATGCTGCAGGAAAAGGGATAATCTATAAAGTCTCTACTTCATGCCTTTAAGCACAAGAAGACAAGAAGGAGCAATGTTGATGAAGGAATTGTTCAGGGAAACAGAGCAAGGAAGGCATGAGTTGGAAGAAGTAGGAAAGAGCAAAAGCAAACTGACTGGTAGAGAAAATAGAAAAGAACACAGCTATTTTTGCAAAAGCAAACAGCTTTAAAGATAGCTGTAGGTGAAACTCTTCTTATTTCAAGAAGAGTTATCTTTATTATCTTTATTATCTTTATTATCTTTATTATCTTTATTATCTTTATTATCTTTATTTATTTATTATCTTTAATTATTTGTTATCTTTATTGAAGAAAAATCTCTATGACAATCCTAGGTGAATATGTGCAATTTGAACCTTTTTACACCTACAATTCAATGTCCAGATGGGAGCTGTTGGGTATGATGCCTTTATTTAACAGCAGCACATCCTATGAATATGGTGTGATTTCAGCTTCCTGTGGTTTGCTCACAGTACTCCCTCTACAGACTTGGCTTGGACTCATTCTGCTATCACATCATTTTATGTTGCAACATCAGCACAGGCTTTGAATAGTTCTGCACTTGGCATTCTCAGAAGTTATCTCTTAATACATTTTATCGAGTACCTCTCCATCAAAATCAGACATAATTAGTTATTGGCACCCTTAGCTTGGGTACAAAAATAAATCTGCCATTTTTAACTATTGGTTGAATATATAATCTCCATATAGAGTGCTCACTCTGAGAAAAACATGTAGTGGAAGGCCCCTGCACATATGGTCCAGGCCATGATTTAGAGCGAGTTACTTGTCCTTGTGGAGCCTTCCTAAGGCAGATAATTAACAAAGTCAAAGCATCCTATTAATTCAGCAAATCTGTTTCTAGCATTTAAGACCAGCCCCTGAAGCAAGGTCAGAAACACAGCACTAGCAAGTGTGGAGGTAGGCAGGTAGGCCTTCTCTCCCCAACAAAATTCTTTCTCCAGGTCTTTCCACTGGTAATGTTTAGTTTCATTCAGATTAAGTAATCTGTAAATGTTGGACTGGGAAGGTAGGAAGCTCTATGAGGAACTTTGAGATGATAAAGAAAAGAATGTATTTTAATGCATTACTTACTCATATAAGGACAAAAATGTTGAGCTAATAAAAAGAATTTGAGGAGTGTCTGCTAGAGGAAGGAAATTTTAAATAAAATTCTGCCACAGTCTGCAAGAATATCTCTTAGAAAAACTTCTTCATTTCTTTAAATCTCTAGAGTTCAAAGACTTACAATATGTACCCTTTCAAAAAAAAAAAAAAAAAAAGTTTCAGAATTTGCTTGGAATTTATTGTTTGTTTGGGACATGGATAAATGTTCAAAAGTTATTTACATTATTTATTCTCTGGAAAAGAATAGGAATAGAGCACTAAGCAGTAGCTCCCAAATTCAAATTACACCTCTATCATAACCTCCCCTCTTGCCCTGCATGATTCTCTTGCCTTTTGCAAGTCTCAGGTCTCCTATAAACAGAAAGATGGGGAATGCTGCATCTCAAATGATAATCCCTTGTATACATCCTACATAGGTGTTGTGACATGGAGTCTTGATTTTTTATAAACAAGATTTTTACTTCCTGCGTGGTGCATACCAGGTGTTGCTAAATAAGATGTCACCAAATAAAACAGTAATTGGTATTTCTGGAAGAAAACCTTCTTAGTTTGTCTGTGCAACAAATGAAAGGAAAGTAGTTACTTTGTAAACAACAAACCATTTGTATGATTTTTTTAAACCGGAAAGTTTTCCTCTTTTTTCTTTGGAAAAAATGACCTTATTTCATGTAGTACATTTGTATAATTAATCTTTAATTTATTCAAATATTAAAGGGCAAATTTCTGCATCGTTTAGGGCTAATATTAATTTGCATACTCTAATTAATAATGACCTCTTTACCTTACTGTGAAGTCGGTTTTTATTTAGCTCAATTTGTGTTAGCTTTTATAGAAAATGTAAGTAAGAAAATGTGCGTGCATTAATATGTGTGGATCCTGTCTCTTGTAGTACAGCAATACATGCCAGAACGTGCCTGTCAAAGAGAGTCAAAAGCTGCTCTTGGATACAAACCAGTATTTAAATATACAGTATATTAATAGTTACATCTTACAACAATTCTCTTGGAATTAGTGTCACTGTCAGCTGGGTGAGAAGGAAATATGAGTGAAGACAGCGGTCCTGCGCCACCCAAACTGCAACCTGATAATGTTCCAGCTGGATGGGAGTTATCAAGGTCAAACCTCACCCATTTTTGGGAAGAGGCTTTCCTTTGGACCTCAGGATTTTACCTCATGAACCTTCAGGGATGCACCTGAAGTGTGCTTGTTGAAATGCAACAGCAGTCCTAGAAGACTGCTGATAGCATCTAATGATTAAAGCCTAAGCTCTGCTGAGAGATGTCCATGCTCTACAAATGTGTTAGACTTCACAGATGATCTGTCTACCTGGAATGGCTTAAATCTCAAAGTGAGAGAGGAATGAATTGGGGCAGGCACAATACATCAGATTCTCTATTTTAAGCATGAGGTGCTGGGCTACAATGTCACCTGCAAAAGTGTGAGACATATTCAGACATGCTGCACCTGATAAAAATCATCACTCTGTGAGTGAGGATTTCATTTCACAATAAAGGAGCTCAACACATGCCCACCTACTAAGTGGCTGAAATCCAGGTGGTTTTGAGGTGTGCTCAGATTCTACATGCTCATCCTGTGCCCAGGGATATTTAGTCACCTGTAAATGCATCTGCACATGCTTACATTGTTTTCCAAGCTGAAATTAAATAGAAAGATGATATCTGTGATTTTGTATATTGCTGGAACATTTACACAGAGTTTAATGAAGACAATCTTTCTCTGAGGGCTCCATCTTCTGTTGCTTTGTGAGGGGATTATTGAGGTAAACACTATTATTATTAAAGGGATAAAGACCCATAAGCTGTTTTGTTTCCTAATCTCAAATCAGATAGGAATTTGCTACTGAATGTTTGTACTAATGCCATAGTATGAATGGTTAGATACCTGAAGATGAGATCCATAAGACCGTGGAGTACTTTCCCAATGTAACGACAGATGACGGTGCAGCCTGGGACAAAATAAACAGATTAAAAACCTTGGAGAAAAAAAGGGTTACGAAGGGTGTGTTTTGTAAGACTGACTTAAGGAGTGCTTCTCTGACAGAGTAGATGTAACAAGTTGTGGGGGATCACCTGCTTCCTACTCTTGGCAGTTTGTTAAGGGAAGGGAGTACCCCCACAACTCTTCTCCTGAACCCTTCCTCTCCTGAAAAAAGATAAGGATGGTTTTGTGAGTGGACCTCCTGTCTGGATTTTTTCTTTTACAAGAATATTTGAGCTCCAAATTGTATTTCACTTTTGCACTCTTTTTGAAAATTTCAAGTGGGAGATAACTCTGTTTAGCCACAAGAGCAGGAGTTGCATCTATGATGGTTCACCATGGCAAATCGTTCAGAAAATGGTCTTATAAACAAGCCTCTAGTTTCTTCTGAGTACTGTGTGCAGTAACACTGCCTGCATCCCATGCTGGCAGAATGGTTGCTATCCTTAAACTGTCTTGTACTGACTTTTATTTCAAGTAGAAGCATTATCCACAAGACCATACCTTGAGCATGATGTATTTTAAAAAAATTGTCAGCAGCTTGTTTTGCTATAACATGAGTTCTTCCACTGAGTTTTTCAAGGTGACTTTTCTTCTATTAATAAACTTACTCCATCAGACCTATGGACTCCTGCCTCTCCTATTTCTGAAAGTAATATGTAGCTTGCTGAGTCAGGGAGTGGGAAGAGGAGCTTTGCCTCCCTAGGATATTGGCAGCAAATCATGGAACACTTGGCCCTGGTGTTGTCAACCAGCCATGGCAAACAGTTCCTGGCACTTGTCACTCCTTTTCTTTTAAAGCTGTGAGTAGTTTTAAATCAGATCTTTTGTGTGTACCTATGGCCTAAGTTCCTTGTGCTTGTGTAGAATATATAGCTGTACAGAAAGCTGTGCCACCATAGCTTTAAGTGAGAGATATATACCAGATAGAAATGTGTGACCTCATAAAAGGGCAAAACAAAATTTGAAAAAGGAATTTCTGTTCACTAGATGTCAAGACAGTGATGTAGAGACCCAAACAGGTTCAGAGACACAGGAAATAACTTGAATCACATGTTGCACACACACCTTATTTTGGAGACAGATAACACTATCTTTTTATTTTCCACTTTCAGATTCCTATTATCTGCCAGACTGAAAATAAAAATCATGTCAAAATATTGTGTGAAAAGAGTTGTTCCTGTGGTTTTCTGATCAGAAAGGCTCTAGGCAGTATCCAAAATCTAAAAATAAAGCTTATATTAATTACATGGCCAGTGATATGTCAAATATAAAAATGTCCAGGTAAATTTCAAATAGACGTTTGTGGGTTTCAATTTTGTTTGAGCTATTATGTCTAACAAGGTTCATGGCCTGCTTTATAATAATTTTTGTATTGTTGTGGCTCTGCATAGTCTTTTCAGGTATGAGGCATAATTGGTCAGTGCCATTTGTAACAGCAAAGCCATTAGCTTCTAAACTGAAATTAATATTATGATATTTCCCATGCATTCTAGAGTTCATCTTCATATTTTTTCCTTTCTTTTGTATTACTAGCAAAATAATACAGAAAAAAAATGCAGACACCCAAATATTTAAGCTATGTAAAAATTGCAAGCTTGAGATAAAAGGAGGTCATCTTACATGCATACTTTTAAAATTTTAATTTTGTCCTGCAGGTGTTTATTCTTGTAACTGGTCCACAATAGTTTTCTAAGTGTGAATCTTGAAAACTGCTGACTGGACTAGTATTATGTCTCCAGTCCAGTTTTAAATGTCTGGAGACCATTTAGAAATTAGTTCAGAGGTTTTCAGCTCTCACAATCCATATTTTTTATTGCTAGCAAACATTCATGCAGCTACAGCTTGGCTTTTGGGGTTTTTTGCACTGTTTTCCCTCTTCTGGTATTTCATGCAGTTAAATGCTGTGGTAGCTCCATGACATAGCAAGGGGTTGTGAGTCTGTGTCAGAGCCTAGAAGTGCATCCTTGTGTGGAATCACTTCAGAGTGCTGTTCACTTGTGCATCTGTACTCTCACAGCTTTCTGGAAGTTAGTTTCCCTAAGTTCTAAAGAAAGACAAGTAAGACCCTGGTGGGTAATGTGTTACTGTTTGGAATCAAGTGAAAGATCTATTATTTATATGCTTGGAGTTCTTCTATAAAAACTTTAGAGATCTGCCCATGTTAATTATTTGAAAATTCAGTCAATAAAAGCAGACTAAAACCAGCAACCATCCCTCAAAATATGACTAATTGAATAGATGACACTGCGCAGATGAAGAATCTGCCAAACATACTTGAATGCCCCTTTCAAGCTGTGGGTTTAACACAAAAAGCTTCCTGAAATATGTATACATATTTATAAATGTATATGTACATGAAAAGACAATAATGAAGAGGGTGCCATTAGCATTTAGCCTGATTCAATTAAAATAACTTATCTGCTTCTTCTGTATTTTGTAGCCTTGATTGGCTTTCGCTGTCTGGGATCCTTTGTCAACCTGACACCTTGCGTAACAGTCCTTTATAGAGATTCTAAATTGATGTAAGATCTTTCTAGTTTGGAGCAGTTGCATTTTTCTTTCATGGAAATAAGTACATGAGGACAAAAGCAAGGGCAAATTGCCCAAAGGCTGGGCAGCATTCAAGAATAAAAAGTTCTCAGAAGCATTCCAGCATTATTTCTGTCTCTTCTTTAAGCAACTATCATGGAAACAGCTAGCTGGTATTTAGAAAGAGAATTTAAAATGAATCTTTTATTTCCCCTGGAATTACTGAAGAAATATTAAATTACATTTCAAAGGAGTTTATGATGTTTAGATTGCCTTATATTTTAAAATATACAGGGCTCTTTCTGCTTAGAATATAGCATCTCTTTCAAGCTAACAATTTCCTGGATGTGGTGTTGCAAAAACATGCTGCCTCTCTTTCTAACTCTCTGCAGACATTTATTTCTGTAATATGAGCTGGGGGTTTTATATATTTCACCCCATCAAGAAATGTCTCCTTTTTCTCTGTCAGAGTATACATTTTTAAGGTGATTATTTTCCATTTGAATGCTCTTGAAGCTTGTATTTTTGGGAAAGGCCAGCATGGAACTGTAGGGGTCCCTTAAACACATTTTGAGAAAGTTAATGGTATGTTGACTTTGCTCTAGCCTTTGGCAGATGGGCCAATTCTACTTTCTCCTTCAACTCTTGATTTATAAAACATTTTTCAAATGTTGTAAGGCACTGAGGCCTAATAATGGATGTTTTACATTTTTTTTTAAATCAGGTAGGTCACCGAAGTATTGCTAAATAATTACCCATTGGTTTGTACTTTTTTTACAAGGCAGTGAACAGGCACATTTTTGCAATCAGGTGTGGCTGAAGTAATCCCTACCCATCTGCACACACTTGGTGCTGGGACATTAGTTGGAAGGAACCCTTTTCACATCCCTTCCTTCCTCCTCCTGTCACTGTGCTCCAGAGGAGGGAGGACAGCTTTGCTCCACCAGGGACTCAGATGGAGATCCAGATCAACTCCTTTTCTCTCGCTGGTTTCACCTCGTTCTAGATTGTACTTTTAAACTTGGTAATTGACAGTCATTGATAGCCTTCTGTTTTTCTTCATTGAATCAACAGAGCTCCAGAAAAACACTCTGATTTCCTGCAACCTATAAACTGCAGCTGACAGGGACCTTGTAACAATCCAGCTCCCTCTAGCTGTGATGATGGTGTCCTCTTGAATACTGGGGAAGAAGAAAAGCAATAAAATAAAGAGGTTTGAAAAAGAAAAACTCAGCCTGTTTTAATCCTCTCAGAGCTCAATCTGTAACGTAGTGTATGGGGACTTCTGTTAACAAATCCTGTTAGCAAACAACAGGATTTACGTATGCAGTTCCCATGACACCACTTTCAAAATTGTTCTCCTTATGATTTCACTCTAGCAACATCAGTTCACAGTTTATGAGTATTACTCATGGAAAAAAAATCAGTAGTCCTTTGCCACTTTAAGGTCTTTTAAAAACCTGTCTCAGAAGGGAGTTATCCAAGTTCCAATAATCTCTGTAATTCTGTTTCAAAGTGCTTTCCATTTTGTTTCACTGTGTTCACGTGCTGGTTTCTGAAACTAGTTTGTCCCTCTCCATTCACTTGAATAAAACACTTTTTATGCAAATATTGTATACAAATATAGAAAGTTTTTTGAATTCTAAACCCAGTTTTCTTATGTATTTATGAGAACTGGTCAAAAACAAGTTGTACCAAAAATGTAACTCAGTGAGGCTGATGGGAATGTTATGGAAAGTAATGCTTATCTTTGCAGATGAATTTTTGTATTTAATTGTCATTTGGAGCTTCTACTCTCTTTGGTTAGATCCACTCTCCTTAAAATTTAAAATAATATGAAAATTGTGAAAAATTCTTGTTTCTTTGATATTTGTTTATAGAATGCTTTGCATTAATTCTTTAAGTCAGCGCTTTCCTGTCAACTTAAAACATGCACATAACTTCTTCTGACAAAGCCTTTTCCATTTTATTTATTCATCTTTTCTACATGTATCACTGCTTAATCCATTCCATTTCTTCTCATTCTGAAGAGAGAGCATATGGATGACAAGAAATTGCATTAAAGATTTCTGCCTCTTATAGGTTATGAGTTGGCACTGAGCAAAGTAGACAGGATCTCTGAAGCTATAAACAGCACAGGAATAGTGGAATTATTCCCCCATATCATACTAATATGGTGCACAGGAGTCAACATTCACCAGCAGTTACTAATTGCCAGGGAATACTCAAGTGGTGAAAGATGGGAAGGACTGTTGTGTTGGCAGGCAGGAGATCTCAGTGTCAGTCAGCTACTGATACATTACCTTTACTTCTGATTTATAAGCAGTCTTATTAACACACCATTGCTGAAATCAGAGGTGGCAAAAAAACAGGAAGAAATGATCAATGTTATCCAGAACTTTGTGCCCCTGAGCCACCACAGAGGGGACCATGTGGCTACACTAGTATTGAGTGTCCAGGTCTGAAAGCGCCAGGGCTTCCTCCTTCTTGCAAGGGTATGATGGAGTCCTGACTAAAAACCCAGATACTGTGAGAAAAACAGGCAGTTCTGGTTACGATAGTGACTTAGGGCAGATTTTGATGAATGGGGATGGGTAAGGGATTGTACACATATGGGTTTTCTAGCTGCCTATGTATCTAAGCTGTGACTATGACTTGAGTTTTGCTGTGGGGCACTCGCTTTTGTACTTGAATACTCCCAGAGTAAGGGACACCTTAAACAAATTAATGTTATAAGCATTATAGTGTATTTTATCTGAAAAAAACCCAGGGCATTTCTAGGAAAACAAGCTGGAGCAGTAAATCGTAGAGAATCTCATAAATGTAAATTCAACGCCCAAGGCTTAACGTTTACTTATTCCATCTCCTCTTTCTTTTTTCTTTCATTTTTCACTTCCCCAAGCAACATTTCATGCGAAGCTTTATAGCATATAATAAATTTTCTCCAAGCCAATAATTAACTTACATCTGGCTAATACATCTGGCAGAATGATAGCATGGAGCTGCTAACATTACCTTAGGAGGATGTGGTAATGGCCTGCTGCTTGATCTTGGGGTGGAGTTTATAAATTTGACTATCCCTTCAAATTTAGCATATTAAATCTTGTTTGTAGGGGAACAGGTATGAATATTTAAACAACTTAATGCATTGTTGAATCCATTTAGAGGTCTATTATGAAACCCAGTACATAAATAAGGTGTTCTGCCATTGATGGCAGTCTCTGAGTTCACAGCTACCTGAGTCTGATTGATTATGAGCCCTTAAAAAACAATTTTATGGCAGATGCAGGATATTTTTTATTATGGAAAACCCATTAAATATTTAACAGTTGCTGTTGGCCAGATTTACAGAGTTTTTTGTGGGGTAAGAAAAGCTTCTGTTAAAGAGAGTCAGCATGGAATGTGGCAAAATCTGACAATCAGACAGATTATTTGATTCTTATTGGAGCTGATCATCTTGAATGATAAAAAGAGTTATTTTAAGATGTAGAATGCTTCCACTGTTCATTATTTCCATGGAATAATAAAACCCCAACTCATTCATGGCCAGCAGTTTGTAACAGAAAGTGAAAACAACACAGTTGAAAAGGAATAACTTTGGAATTACCATTTCCATTTCGAGCACTGGAGGACCATTAAACAACTCTTCACCTTGTTTTCATGGCTTCTTATACAGCTGAATCTTTCCCTAGCTTCTCCACAAGACCCCTTTCCTTGAAAGATCAGAAGTGGAGAGATTCTCTCACATCCCAGAAAAAAAAAAAAAAAAAAAAAAAAGCCTTAGAAATTTAGGAATTTTAGAAGTCTCCTTGACACATTGATAGCTGAGAGATGCTGAGTGAGAAATAACTGAGAGGTCATTCAGAGCAACATTAGGTAATGTTCAGTTTAACTGATGTTTTGTATTTTATTGTCAGTCTTTTTCTCCATAAGACACTAAAAGTTTCTTTGTGAACAGTTTGTGCCTGTCTAGATTTTATTCTCTGTATTGTCAGTGCCAGGCCTCAGGAGGGGTCACTTGGAAATTTATGGTTGCTGCTCTGTGAAGAGCACCAGTCATGGGCCACTTTATTAATCAGGTTTTGTTCCAAAATTTGCAATGGTCTTGACTTCGTTTTCTTTCATTGTATGACTACTACTGTATTTTTTCTTGTAACATTGTGAATCAGGAGCCAAAAGTTTTGTTTGGCTGTTTTTTTATTTGATGCACCATAGACCCACTACAGCAGATCAGATCCACCCACACAGTATTTCTAGCAGAACATTTATCCTCAGCAGGATGAGTCATCCTGCTGTTTGCTTTTCTCTGGGTTTGCTTGGGGTTTATTATTTTATTGGGGAGGAAAATGTCCTTATTTATGCTGAATTTGAACCCAAAGGAAAGGCTTACCCTTCACTCCAAATTATCATCTTGAAAAGAGAGTAGAAATAATGAATTTCTGATATGGAAGAAACTCAGGGAATTAACTGATAAAATAACATTAAAATTGGAAATTAAAAAAATATAAAGTTTTTTTCTCTAGGTGATTCTGGTGAGAAAAACTTGTAATGTGTAGCATTGGAAAGCTAGGCCTGCACCTGTATGCTAATTTCTAAAAATCTCAGTTGACCACAGAACCTGCGCTACTCTTAAGATGTCAACACTATGGAAATAAAGGTACATGGAAAGAGATTACCATTGTGCCCTACACTCATTAAATTTTTTATGGACTTTAGTAAGGTGGAGCATTCTAAATATAATATATTCAGTATCTGCTCGTTCCTATGTGGAGATAATATGACCAAGAATTTCAGGTTGCAGTTTTAAAAAATAATGACTAGAAATAATAATACTGATCATCATTACCATCATCAGTGGCTTACTTTTAATGACTAGTAGCATTACTGAAAAAGATTTGTGTTTGTTCCCAGTATGAAGGAACTGTGGAGCATGGGGAGATCCTACAGATGGGTGCCCTGAGGGTGGAGGAACAATAAGCACCAACTTTCAACCTAGAAAACAAAGTAATGGACATAACTGATACTTAAACACTTTTCTTCACTTTACAAACGACTCAAAAGGGCTGTATAATTTTTGATAAGAAAAAAATGTTCCATTAATTAGGTCAGCAAGAGTTTTAAAATTAATGTACCATATTTCTGCAATGGTGAAAAAACCCCAAACATTCTAAGCCTAATGGTAACAAGGATTCCTCCACATTAGGTACTTGTTCTCACATCTTTTACAGGGCTTTCTGATCTTAGATTTATTTCACTGTTGTACAAAATTGATAAACATAGAGAATGTTTTACTGGTTTCCAAACTTTAACAGTTATAATTATTCTTTTTTTCTCTTTAAGGTTTGGTCTATTTTCCTTGCAAACATTTATCTTCCTGTTTGTTCTCTCTCTTTTTTTGAAATCGCAGTTTATTATTTTCTTTCTGAGAATGCAAGAAGCATCATATATGGACAGCAGAAGGTTTACTGAAATCAAGATGATGTATAGGAATATAAAATGCGAGAAATGGACACAACAATGGCAAAGTGCCCTGTAAACCTGTATAGAATATCTGCCACAGACCTGGGAAACAGCCAAAGCTATAGGACATATATCTTCACTTGTAACTTGATTAAAAGACCAATGGCAAAAATCTGCTCTCATAGCTGAGCAAGGATTGCCTTTATGTTGGTGTTGTGTGCTCATTGCAGAACCAACCTTTCCACCAACATCAGTGCAAGGCCCTCACTTTGAGGAGTGCACATGGAACTCGAGGGTTCTGATGGCTTTGTTTGTGAGGAAGAAGATGACATGTTCATCTGTACAATAACAATGACTCCTTTGGAAGAACACATATGCACAAACCCAAGCTTCCCCTCTTACTGAAATGAAATACTTTGTCAGCTTTTGTTTCCTCTACTTCTGGGACTTTTCTTTCAATGTGCTGGATGCCAAAAGTATGTCTAATGAGCAGGGTGCGCTTCAAGCAATTCTTGCTCATACATGATGGACTGGATGTTCAGAGACATGCTCTGGTATCCATGGTATTGTAACAGAGCCAGTCCCCTACGGCTTAATGTTGAAAGCCTTGTTTATATCTGTGTGCTTTCCCTTCCCTTCCTGCAGCATGAGTGTAATAATACAGGCCATTTTTCATGAATGGTGTTATAAGAGCTTCTCTATTTCCAGGCTAATAATCCCTTGCTGTAAAAGATAAATATTCTAAGTGCTCTAACATCCCTTGACTCTGACTGCCTTGAAGTTGGCTGTGCCATTCAACGAGTAGGATTCAATTTTCTTTTCAATTATTAACTTAAAAAGACTGGGAAATAATTGCTGACTCTTGGGATTAGTTTCATTCTTTTACAGCCTAATCCTTCAATTTTAAGCATGAAAAAGGTCCTTCCCCAAACTTGTCTATGTGAGTGAGAGCCTGAGGATCTGGTCTCCAGCCCTTTGAAAGAGTTAATGTGACTTGGCGCTCCGCTGTTTTACCTTTGTCTTAGCCAAGAGCATAACTGCAACCAAAGCCTTTCTGGGACCATGCGACTTCCTCAATTGAGAACAGTCAAATCTGTCTTACTGAAAGCAGAATGATATCCTTTAGAGATTACAAACAATATCATCTTACTGATGATATTTAGCTCTTCTCTTTTTCATGTAGGAAAGTGGCAACAACAGCCAATACATTCAAGAGACAGGAAAGGATTTTTCATAAGGGATTATAGAGTTGTTTTGCTGCTCACATCTCTTGTTTTTGCATAATAATCTCCATAACAAACTGTGCTTGATTCTGCTCCTGTTGATATCAGTGACAAAACTCCCACAGATTTTAGCTGGCGCAGCATCAAAACCTATTTTAATGATGGTTTGAAAGAAAAGTCGTATTTTCTCCTAAGTTTCATAGATAATTTCTTGTCTCTTTTCTTTCACTGCCTCTTGTCTAGAGGCATGAAGACCTTGTAGGAGCTTATTTTATAATATCCCTGTGACTGTCACAGCAGCAAATTACAATGCCAAAATCCCAAGGACTTTATTGTTACAACTCACAAACCTCTCCCAGAAAAGAAGGATTCTACTAAATTTCACTGAAAGCATAGGGCAGATTATGAGGAATGACATGAAGAAAGAACAGTTTGAGTCTCTGCATGTGTTTTCTACTCCTCCCTTGTCTGTTTGAGCAACCTTTGGTCTTCAGAAATGGTTAAATCATTTCCTGTGCCTATTGCGTGTTGGAAAATATACCAAGATATGGCACCACTCAAATCTCTCTCTCACTGTCTTACTGTCACTTTTTGTTGTTGTTGTTGTTGATCATGGTTCTGGAAGGAAATTCAGCCTCAACTATTAGTACCAAAACATATAGTAACTCAACTATTAGTACCACAAGGAACAGCTGTAAATACTCCATCATAGCAAAAGCCACTAACATGTAATTCACACCTGCAAGGCAGGCAGGGTGCATAAACATCTCTGTGCACATTGCTGTGCTGACTATACTTCAAAAACTCTCATGTGGCTTAAAAGAAGAACATAAATTCATATATACATGATATGAGGGAGGTACAGTAGCTTCGTGTTTCCTCTGCAGAAAGAATTCCATGGGAACATCATACCATTAATTTTTAAACTAGACTCCCAAGCAAAATCCTGATTATGGTATGAGCCCTATTGGCTGAACAAGGTATGATTTCTCTGTTCAATATTTTTCTATATAGAAAAATTCTTGTAATAAGGTTAGTGTAAGGAGAATAGATTTTTCTCACTAATATGAGTTATGTTAATCAGAAAAATTAGTTGCTTTTTTAGAAGTGTTTTCTCACTAACATAATATGTGCTTTTATTTTACAGAAGAGCAGTATAAAATGAACAGTGATGACAGTCATTCTTTGAGCAGCATTTGAAGAAGGATGGTTTCTAAATCTATGTTTCAATATTTTTAAGACAAAAGTACCTTTTTAAAAATAAGGTTGATCTGGTATAATTCATATAATATAATCCATATTGCTGTAACCTGATTTAATTTTAAATTCGATCAACTATATAGACAATCTTTACAAAGGTGTTCATGCAGAAAGTCAATGAGAAACCACTGCTCCAGAAAATATTTATTGTGCAGATAAGCCATTTGATACAGGCAAGTGACCATGGAGTGACTGAGTGGGTTCAGCAAGCTACCTCTGCAGTCACAGGTCTTGCAGACATCATTATATTGAGCCTGCTGCAAGATGAAAAGTGTTTGCTTAGCTCGTGGAAGAGGTTGTGTAAGGTCATGCATTTAAGCTGCAGTCAGAGTAGCAGGGAGACTGAGAGATGCACACACTGTCTGGTACTGTGATTTGACTGAAGATGAGCTCAGCCCTAGTAACAATTGCTAGAGATTGTGTGGCCATCACTCTGATATCTGCAGTGCTACTGCATTTTGTGTATTTGCCTTCATTTTTCCTCTGAACTGAACTGTAAGGGGCTAACAGCTCAGAAGATGCCTTCTGAAAGAAAGTATATGGAATTTAAACTGGGTTATTCTGGACTTCCCAGTGAATAAGTATTTGCTGGGGAATTCTGTAACTACTCCTTCTTGCCAATTACCTAAATAAGACTTGGACTGGTGCCTTGCATGCTTGCAGCCATGTGGGAAGAAATTTCCTACTGCTAGTTTTACTGACACGTGAAGACATAAGTTAAAACATTTATGAGATGTTTTTTCCACGCTTTAGGAAAAAAAAAAAAAAACAACCAAAAAAACCCTCCATTTTTTTGTCTTTTGTAGTTTTTTTATTTTATTTTAAGATTAACTTTTGCACAATATATCAAAAGAAATTCTTTCTGCCTCATAATCTGTAACTATGAGGCAGAACTACATAACTGTAGCAGCTAGGCTGAAATGCTCAGCAGAACAAAAGTGCAGCAAACTGAAATTCAGCAAGAGATTTCAAATTATAGGGACAATTGCCAACAGCTAATCTTTTATTTAGTTTGAGCTGGCTTCTACCCCAGCTGGTTACAAAACCATGTCCAAGGGTTCTGAATGATGTGCCAAGGAGATCTGAGGTCTGTCAACAGCAGTCTTGTTTCATGGTTGACTGTGCAAGAATTAGAACAGAATTCTGTGGAGAAAGGTATTCATATAAAATACAAGCAGTCAGTCAAGGCAAAAGGAGATGCATTGCCTTATTGAAGGGTTACTGACAAAGGATAAATTTTAGTCCAATGGCACCAGTTTCCTAAGGGCCCCAGTACCTTCAGTGCATTGAGATTGGCTACAAATGTAGATGATTTGAAGCAGTTAAATTACTCTTTGATATCTGTCTTCCTGAAGCACCTCCACCTATTGCATTCATTCTATACTACCTCATTATGGCTTCCTTATTCTGAGCCCAGGAACGATCTGTGGTGTTTCTCAAGCTGTGATGGTCTGCTTTGGGCACAAAGTGAGCACAGCCCAGCCCATGCAGAGTTCAGCAGATGAAGGGAAGTGGAGAAGGTGGAGACACATTAAGAGAGACCCATAGAATCATTTTTCTGCAGTGAGGGAGGAGTTGTGAGGGAAGGAAAAGGTGGATTTCTCTGTTCACACATCTCATTAACAAGGCAGAAGAATTGTGGAAAGTACTTAGGGTCTGTTTGCGCTTTGTAGTCCAGTAATGCTGAAAGACAGCCAAGTTAGTCATGGAGCTAAAAGCAGGAGTAAAAGCAGAGTTGTGCTGTGCCCAGAATAAATTGAACTGTTAAGACAATAATGAGCCCTGGTGGAACTTGATGCTAATGTAGCTATGGTACCCCCAGGCCAGAGCTAGTATTTCACTGAACATATTCTTATTAATCTCTAGGAGATCCTTAAAAGTGGAGTTTGCTCAATGAACCGGAATAATTAGGAGAATAGATAACAAGAAAATTAATCTCTTTTGCTGTACAAAACAGAATGAATGCCTGGCAGATGCTGCACTTAAGTCCACCTAAAAATTTTTCATCTATGCCCAACTCTAGCCAGCCACCCAGCAGATCCTGTTTCTCAGAATGCTGTCTGATAGCTCCATCCTGGTCCTTCTTCTGATGTGGTTCCCAAATTCATATTCCTTTTCTGTAATCTGATTAAATCCTTTGTGATCACTGTTATCACTGGGCATCCAGTATCATTTAGGTGGGATGAGATGGAGAGTGTGAAATGGAGGAGCTTAAATGAAATAAATTGCAGGTAGGGAAACAGGGTTTAAAACCAGCCTGGTGCTAAATTTGCAAAATAATCGTGCGAATAGTGGGATGGGCTATTACAGGCATTGAAACAGTAGGATATTAGGAGACCACAGAACACGGAATAATCCTATTCAGATCTTATCTTGGTTTAAATTTCACTGGTAAAATTATAGGCAAGGTCATGCTTTTGCATCAGGACGTTGAGTTGGACTCAGTGATACTGATGTGTCCTTTCCAGCTCAGCATATTCTGTGATTCTATGAAAATGGGTAATCATGCAATGAAGATTTACCTTAGAAGTTGGGACAGACTTTTTGTGAATGTAGAGTTATAATTTATATTAAGATTTATCTACCTCTGCAGAACATGTCACCCTTGTAATTATTTGTTTACTTCAAAGTCCCATTAAATTAACAGTTTTATGATTTGTCTCTTATGTATAAACTGCTGGAAATCTGAAGGAAATTAGTTTGCAAACCTAGACAAACTGAAAGTAATCAAATTATCCAAAAAGATGTTTTATAATTAGAAGTAAATTGCTACCTGATAAGAAAAATTCCTCCTCCACCTGGCACCAACATAAGAAACACACAGAATAACTCCATTGCTGAAAGACTTGGAGAGTTGGTAACACTGCTTCTCCCTCTAAAGGGAAGGGTCAGAGGGCGGCTTGACTTACCAGAGGGGAACCAAAGTGTTTTTAAAAAAGCTTCTTGCTATGCAAAAATCATTCTTCTCTTACAAGCAGATCAAATTCAGTCTACTATATGGCTATGTGGCAACATTTGTAAAATGTTTTCTAGGGTCAGAGGAATCTCCTGTTCACACATTTGAGGAATGTGTGATGCTCTATGATACTATCTGTCTGTGAGAACACAGTTGTCGGGGAAAACCCAGCACTTGGCAAAAGAAATTATTGAGCACACTGGTCACCCACAACACGACTGGCATCATTCTGTTTTGTGCATTTGCCAGCTGTGCATCTCAGCTGCAACATTCTGCCCACAGGAAAGGCTGAGCTGTTCTGGAGGAATTAAGTGATTCCCCAATATCTAAAACACCTTGAGAACTCAGGAGTCAAGTCCTCAGCTGATGTAATGAAGGATTTCTCCATTACTGTGTCTGGAGGTCTTGCTCCCCAAGGATCATCTTCCCCAAGAGAGCTTTGTTTTTTTCTGAAAGCAATGGAAAGACTTTTATTTTTTTCAAATGGGTAGCTGTTCTGTGTAAACTCTGAATTTTATTTGTAACTTATGGTATGGATCACCTCTAAAATCACCTCTGGAGAGTAAAACTGGAGTTCCTTCTGCTGAAGCTTTTGGCTTAGCTATATTTTCTCCTGCTGTTCAGCTTAGTGATGTATTTCACTGTGAAAATTTTGTAGTCACTTATTCCCTTCTCAGGTGACCATCTTTATTGGGACTGTGAAAGCAACCTGTACAGCACACAGGAACACTCAGAACTTATTTGAAGCCTTCACTGGAGACGGTACACATCAAGTTAACATTGAAAAGACATACATATTTGATGAGACAGGCTTTTGCATAAGCAGAATGAATGAGATTTTTCAGAAGCAATGAACATCTGGTGCCAGATGAAAATGCTGTGGTTTTAAATTTTGTTAAACTGTGATGTCTGAACAAAACATACAGTAGTTATCAAAAAAAGGTCTGGAAGCTATTTAATCATAAAGTGGCATGAGATCCCAGTTCTCATTCTAGATAATTCTATTAATTAGAATTTTTCAGCAAGTTTTGTTTATTAAATTCCATAATTCTCTAGGCTAATGTACAACTTCTTTTTCTTCTCCCCTATATCTATATATAGATATAGCTAATATCTATAACCTCTTGGTTTATATCAGGCTTATGTAACAACTATGCAGCAGACACCTCAAGAGCAACAGATCAGGTGTACTTAGATTCAAGATCATCTGCAATGGGGAATAAAGAATTAAATTGGCATAGAAGAGAAAAGCACATACAAAATAAAAGGACATTCTTATAATTTTTTTCTAGTTCATTTCTAGAAAAATGGAAATAAAACTGGGAGGTGTTTTTCATACCCCTAATAAGCCTTGGAACGTATCCCTAGAGAGTTGCCAAAGGGTAGGAAAGCACTGAAATTTTCTATTCTGATTAATGATCATTTCTTCCATATCTCTCTCTGACTCCAACAGCTCTCCATAGGGATAAGATTATTAAAAAGGAATTGGGATTTCAGTTTATGGGGTTTTCTGTTTGACTGCTGATCAGAATGTGAAAGGAGGAATAGGAAGGACGAATGAGTTGAAGCAAGATTTGAGGTGATACCTCAAATGTAGCACTGGTGTGTGTTTGTTGTGTGTTATTACTGGCAAACAGAACAGTTTCATCAGCTGGAAGGACAGCTTGAAGATATGACCAGGATCTTCATGTCCAGCTGGAACTAGCTTGGAAACAGTAAGGAATTGTTTTTACCTTTACCTTTCCGTGATAGCTGGGAATAAACATAAACCCAAAATATTCAATATAGTCAAGTAGGCTTTGGCTGTCAGTAATGTCACCTGTGATACCAGTACGAGAAAGACACAAGAAAAACACTTTCTTCTGCTTCCCACAGCTATAGCTTGGATATAGGACTGTAGGTTCTCCTGGAGTTTTTTCATTCACTTGAAGAAATCAAAGTCATCAAAACTGAAGACAGAGGAATTGAAATGTGATACAATAAGAGATGTTTTCTGAAATAAGATACCTCTCAATGAGATTCATTGCTAAAGAAGTTCATTGCTAAATGAAGTTCATGGCTAAATTCTCTCTGAAAGGAATGTTCTCCTTTTGATTAGATAGAAAGAAGCTGTTGGTTAACACTTCAGACTAACAATTCAATTTATTATTATTATTATTATTATTATTACAATTATTACTACATCTATTTTAAACCATAAAGACTAAGTCTTCAAATTCCTAACCATTGATAACATTATTCAAAATTCCAAAATGTGCAGGCAAAGTATTTAGCTTTTTTACAACAATGCTACTTATTATCCTTAAATTTTCAGGAAAAATCAATCTACATCATTTTAATCACTTCTCATCTCTGTTTATTCCCCCAACATTAGAAATTTTAACAATGCTCCTACTCATATTGCTTTATGATTATTTCCTCTTCAGTTTGGCACATATGGTATTTCACTTCTCTGATCAGCTTTGTTTACATTCCTGTGTTTTCTGCACTTTTTGGATTAAACTCTTCAATTCTTTCAATTGGATTTAATGAAGACTTCTCCTGGCTTCAGCAGAGGGCCAGGTCCTTTCTCAGATGTACATTAGAAAGCATGAGTAATGTGGATTTCCACTGCCTGCAGCTTAATGCTCTATCTTCAGTGAAACAGCAGTAGGTTATATTTTATCAATGGCATTTTAGTCAAATTTTAAGTTCTCTTTACTGTTACAAAGTCTTTGAGAAGGATTTTGATGTAGGTTTATAACTGAAATACAAGCAGATCAACCTCAAATCTTGATGTGAATCTGGTGCCTCACCCCTCTGCATTGAAAATCCATTATTCACTAGACATTGCTATTTAAAAATTCTCTTTTTTCAGAAGCAATTATGTGTTGTAGGGCACATGTCTCATTGACCTTCAAGGTGCCACAAGCAAGACTAGTTCTCACTGTTTCTGCACTCCGGGCAAAGAATTTCCATATTCCCACAGTAAATTGGGAGCTACAACCAACAGTTACTATTTAGTGTCTAATTCACTTTAGAAACATTGTCTTTCTGGTTCTGCAGTTTATTCAGAAGTTAAGTCAGTCTTCTAAAACTTGGAGCTTTTTAAAAAAGTAGTAAAAATTCTTCAGTGATATTATTTAATTAAGTACTTTTGAGACACTTTTTTGTATGGCACTAGAAGAAGGTGACTAAAATATTCTGATCTCTCCCAGACAATGGATTGTAACTCAGTGAAAAACTAGATGCCTTGAGACAGAAATTTTTGCTTGAAATTCTGTGGTCTGTGTACAGCAGGGTGTCAGCCTTATAGTTTACTAAAAACTTTTGGGATTTCTTATTGCATGAACAATGCAATATTCACTGACCCAAATATCAGCAGTAAGAGTGATCTCTTTATACCCAGAAAACAAGAGGCTGTATTATTTTATCATAGTTGTTAATTCTACATGAACCTTATGCAAAAAAAAAAAAAAAAAATTAATGAGAATTCTACTTTTGATCAATTTTTCAGGCAACTTTATGTGCTGTGTAAACATCAGCTAAACTTACCAATGCAAGAGAGGACAAAAATTGCATAGGAGCAGTGTTGACTCTGCTGTAAGAATTTTAATCCTAGTATGATACAAAGAACCTCTCCACTTTATTCTTTCGTCTTGCACTGGTAATGTCATGCACCATAAATCAGAGTTACTGGTTTATGAATTAGCAGACCTACAAGCATACACTGACAGGAGAATTAAATGGTCCAGAGAAAATTGTTTTCAGCCCTACACTACCAGAGAAGGAGAAGAACACAAAGAATTCTGTGAAGAACTTCTGGTGGACTCAAAGCGCCTTATATCAGTACCTAATATTATCTCTGTATCCAGTGATGTAGACTATCAATTTTTTGCTTTTAGAGATATGAATCTTGATTGACATGCCCTGAATATGTGAAGTTAATCACATGGTAGGCTCAGAACCAGGACATAGAACTGCTGTATCTGAAGTGAGACAGCTCTCATATCAGGTTTCAGCTTTGTTATGTATGCCACATTTGTACTTTCTGGATTTCCTGTGGTTACTAATAAGTAGAATCACTGATCTAGGCAGTACCCTTTACCCTCAATTTCCCTTTCCACTAAGCATCTCTTTCCAGGAATTTGCTTTTGCCATTATTGCTCACATTTTGAATAGTATTATGGTGACAAAAGCAATCAAGCCCATGGAGAAAGCTAAGAAAGTTATTTAAATCATGTTTGACTTAATGGATTTCAACAAAGATCTTGCTGAAACTGTCTGCCTCCTAGACTTCGTAACTACAGTACTAGGAAGTGTGAAAGGCTTTAAATGCCATGTTATGTTATATAAAACAAACTGGTTACTGACTCCCCCTCATAACTGTGTCACCCAAAACATGGATGAGGCCCCAACTATGCATGACAGTCCCATGTTAAAAAATGCCAAAAAAGAGAAGGATGAATAAAGAGTAAATATTAAAAGTCAGCAGCATAAAATGATGGAAAGGGCAAAATGGGAGCCACACCACTACCTTACTGTTGACAGCTGCACTGACTATGCATTTATAGAATCATATAATGATTTAGATAAGAAGAGACCTTTAAGATCATCTAGTTCCAGCCCCCCTGCCATGGACAGGGTCACCTTCCACTGGACCAGGTTGCTCAAAGACCCATCCAGCTTGGCTTTGGAGAATTCCAGGGACTGGGCATGCATAACTTCTCTGGGCAACCTGTTCCTTTGCCTCACCACCGTCACAGTAAAGTACTTCTTCCTAATATCCAATCTACTCTCTCTGAGTTTGAAGCCATTACCCCTTGTCCTATCACTGCATGACATTGTAAAAAGTCCCTCTCCAGCCCTCCCATAACCCCCTTTAGGTACTGGAATTTGCTGCAATTGCTTGTATGTGGATGCCTCACTTGGCATCTCGATATC
Source organism: Sinosuthora webbiana (assembly GCA_013397395.1). NCBI lineage: Eukaryota > Metazoa > Chordata > Aves > Passeriformes > Sylviidae > Sinosuthora > Sinosuthora webbiana. The sequence goes on from VXBN01013639.1 coordinate 2,791,354, forward strand.
TCTATTGATCTTTATTGACATCAGCCACAGAGGAAACCCTGTGACTATTTATCTATGGACAAAATTTAAGTCAGATGCAAATGATCACCAAGTGTACATTTTTCAAAATGTCCAGTGTCCCTCTTTTTCAAAATCTCTAGGTAGATACTCCCAGTAAAAGTCAAAGATGTTCTGATTAATGATTTCACTTAATTCTTTAACCATTTCACAGGGTAAAATGACCTTCTATCCATTTTGAGGCTTCTATTCAGAACAAAGCTCCCCGGTAATTAAATCCTCACAAAAGCACATTAATTTATGTACCTATGCTTCCCTTATGCTGTTTGTGTCCCTGTGGCCTCTGCTCTGGCTTCCAGCCAGTTGCCCCTCTCTGGCTCAGGGCACAATATATTTGTCCCAGAGACTCTCTGGCAAAAACACAGGCTACTTTGCCACTCGGTGCCAAAAAATATGAGGAGGAAAGTCTTTTTGGGACAGTCTGCCTTTTGGCCCATCCTCTCCATCCCACCTCTCTTCTGCCTGCTAGACTGCTGAAAATGGTGAGCCACCAGCTGAATGATCCTAAAAAAATTCCTTTCAAGTTGCAATTACAAAGATGGACATTTAAGTCCACTATCTTTTTTATTTTGTGAGAGGGAAAGGAAGATCTATGTCCCCAGCAAACTTGAGCTCTGACCAGAAAAGACATTGAAAAATATTATAGATCTATAATGTCACTTCATAAGTCAGACAGAAATGTGATATAATAAATACCTGTTCTTATCCTCCTTCACTGAAGCTGTTTTTCATTTTGATTGGTGATTTTAAAAAGCTCATTTCTTAGTTTCCTATTTTACCTCTAGGAAGGTTTTCCATTAGCAGTTCCTATAAATATATGAAAACAGAGATCACAATAAACCAATATATTTACTGGGACTAGAACATTCTTTCTTCTCAAATGAAATGATGCTGGTGCTATAAACAGCTGAAAATATTTTACTGAGGTATCAACAGCCTCAGGATCTGTATTAATAACAGGCTTGTTAGAGTGTGAAATGTCTCGTGGCTTTTCTCCAGGGTGTTTAAACAAATACACTGCTAAGAATAAGGGAACTATTTTACTTTTACTCTCACTTTGAGACTTTCAAGTTTTCATTGACTTTACAGATATCTGTGCTGCTTTGCAGTCATGTTAGTGAGAGAAGCATCAAGCCAGAGTCCACACATAGGAGCAGGTCTGAAAGAACAACTGGGAGTAGTGTTATTGAAGGGAGGATAAGTCAATTTATTACACCATGACAAAAACTGCATCCTAGCTATAAGACTTTTCCCTTCTGTTTTCTTGGCACCCATGTAAATTTAATTCATTTAACTTGACATTTAAGAATTCTGAATAAGTTAAAATAAACAAAAAGCAAACCAGAAGAAAACAAGCAAGTCACAAAATTTATATGGATGTTTCCTTGTATTCTGAGCTTGGTAGAAACCATTGATGTATTGCTCCAAAAGCAGATTGGTTTTGCGAGTTGTTTTAATTCGGAGAGGGGAAATCTGACCAATCATCTTTTTTATATTGTATACAAATAAGATAATCAGACAGCTTTGAAAAGGATTGTGTGGTTCAAAAGATTAAAACAAGTAAAAGGGAATAAATTGCTTAAGCCATGAAATATTAAAAAATCAGTTCATCAAAAGTTCATCATCAGTTCATCAAAAGACACATACCAACTCTCTAAACCTAATCCAGAATCTTTATTGGAAGCCTTAACTACTCATTTTGGTATAGCATGATTGTGCTCTTGGGGCGACCAGAGACCGTTGTACAGCACTGTTGTACAGCCAAATGAAAGTAGGGCTGCTGGGCACACAATGTCATTGGGAGCTGAAGTTACCTAGCTGCCAAAATAGAGGAACATAAAATAAGTAGTAATGAAAATAACTTTGTCATCTAGTTTAACCCCTTGCTCATACTGGCGAGAGTTCCAACCAGGACTCAGTTTTCTTTCACTTTTTCAAACAAATTGGCTCAGGGTTTTGTGACTGTCTTCAATGTATTTGTTGTTTGCCATTTCTGGTTTACTCTGTAAAACAATTATTGCATTTGTGAAAAGAATACTAGCTGTATCTGTGAGAGTAAGTCGTTGAACTGGAAGTAGTCTTGGAAGTGGAACTTACCGGTGTCTGTGCCTGCAGAAGGAAACTTTTTAGAGATGTCAATTGACAGATAACAAATGTGAAAGATTGCAGAAGGAGGACCCTGTGTTTTTTGAAATGCAGGATTGAGCAGGAAATCAGCATCCTGCCCTGTAACATCCCAACCAAGAAAATACTCAGAACTAACAGTGCCCTCAGAAGCAGTGCACTGTGAATGCTGCCAAGCTCTGTGAGCCAAATTCAGCATCTGAGAAAAAGGAGTCGTAACTGCTCTTCCCTGCAAGAACTGAAAATGCACTGGAAGACTAAAAAGGATGAAGGAGGGTTGATGTCACTGAACACTTGAAGACTTGACAATAGTGGGAAAATGCTGGAAATTAATATTATCAGTATATCAAACCTATTAAGCTTTCAGCTTCACTTGGCATTTTCAATGACATTTCCTCAGCTAGAAGGTGAACTGTATTGTAAACACTCTGGAGTCACAGATCATTTGAGCAGCTTCAGGCTGGGCAATGTTTGCATGTGATTAGTTTTACAAGAGTGCATGGAATAATTTAAAATTAAGTACATAAAGCATACTTTTGATAATCACATGTTCTCTCTAGTCATGCTTGAATTTATATTCCCAATTATCTTTATCAACAAACATTTCCAGATTGCTTCTGACTTATCTATTAAAATATCCTTGGTGCTAATCAAAACTGCACAACCTACTAATCATGCTGTCAGCTGCAACTAGCTCCATGGAGATGGCAAGATTGTGGAAAAAACTCCAAATTTAAATTGTATGGTTATTTAAGCTGGTATTTGTTGATGGGCATATCACCCTGGAAGTGTTCAAAAGACATGTAATGTGGCACCTGGGGACACACTTTAGTGGTAAATATGGCAGGGATGGGTTAGTGGTGGGCCTCAATGATTTTAGAGGCCTCTTCCAACCTTCAATGATTCTACGACTCAATTCTATGTTTCCATGTTTGCTCAAAAGGGCAAGGAAAAAGGATACACTAAGGAGGTTTGGACAGAGGTTACCAGATACTCCAAAACTGTGATCAGGTTTCTAGATATTTGCATGTGATAAAGTGTAGGCAAAGGCCCTTACAAGACATGTTCCAGTGTGCTTTTTGTAAGTAGGACTTAAACAATTAATTTCAATTTGCGCTCAGTAAACAATTCCATGTCAATCAGAATGCAGCAAAAGCAGGACTGTTTTGCAATGTAATAGGCCAAAAAATCACTTTTTTTTTTTTTCACTTGAGAATATTTCCTACTATTATGAACTTGCTATTTTGACTTACTGAATTATTTAATTGTTGTTGACTTCCATGCTGGTCAGCACCCAGAAACCTGGAGATGTTTCAAGCAGTGATTGAATACATGATCATGCACACTCTCCAAAATATAATCTTACTTGAAATGTTCCAGTGTCAGTTAACAAGGCAAGAAATACCTTTATTATTTTTATTCCTTGGAATAAAAATTAAGATCTGGAAAGATCAGGGTCATTACAAGTCCTGTAATTGACCATGAACTAGCAGGCAGAAGTTTCTTGTTTTCAGAGGGACTGATGTGAACACAGCACAGGCCTGCATGGACCAGGGCTGCAAGGCCAGGTCCCAGTTTGTCACTTAATGGCACTCCGAGACTTAGCTCTGTGCACACAGGGTGAGTCCAGAAATACAAGTTGATTAAAGGGACTGACAAAGACATGAGAGACATTCATAACAGAATCAGAGAATCATAAAATAAGCTGAGTTGGAAGGGACCTTCAAGGATAATTGAGTCCAACTCTTAACCCTGTGTACAACGTCCCCAAAAGTCACATCATGTGCTGTGAGCATTGTCCAAACATTTGGATTCTGTCACTTGGTGCTGTGGCCACTTCCCTGGGGAGCCAGTGCCCAGCCATCCTCGGGGTGAAGAATATTTTTCCAATCTCCAGCCCAACCGTCCCCTGACACATGCCATTCCCCTGGGGCCTGTCACTGGAAACCAAGTGAAGAGATCAGTGCCTGCCTCTCCTGTTTGCCTCACAAGAAGCTGAAGACTGTGATGAGGTCTCCCTTCCGTCTCCTCCAGGATGAACAGACCAAGTGACCTCAGCCATACGGCTTCCCTCAAGGTGATTTACCATCCTTGTGGCCCCCTGTTGCATGTTTCCCAATATTTTAATATCATTTTTATATTGTGGTGTCCAAACCTCCACAGACGGGTCAGTTTTTCAGTGTTATATTTGTTTTGCTTTGTTTATTGTTTTTTGGGGTTTTTTTCATTTAGCCATTCATGTCTCACTAGTTAAAATACAAAGCTTCTGCAACAGCTGCATAGGGTTTGTTGAAGATACAATATATTGGGAAAGTGGTAGCTTTCAAAAAGCGTTCATCAATCAGTAGGGAAACAGCAGGGTGAAGAAGTGTAATAGAGTTTCTCCAAAAATCCTCATGCCTAGGTACAGCTTGTGTTGGAATCAAAGATCAAATATGTTTTCTTATAATAATCACCAACTGCGGTGGAGGCACAGAACAGAGGAATTTGCTCCTTAGATCCATATTTCTAAAGGCTCCTAGGCTGTTTCACAATTGCTGCTGATCATTGGTGCACTCAAGCTCTGGTTTGCTGCTGTTCACAGAGAGAATGGGAAACATGTCGAGGTAACAACCTCCTTCAAACCAATTTATTGCCTCATTATAGGGTGAGAAGGTAGGGTTCTACCAAGGGACAAAAATCCTAACCCCCAGATATTAGCTATAGCCATATAAAAATCATTCTTAAGGCTACAGTCATATAAAAAGTTAATCTCTCTATTCTTGCCCCATAGTAAATGAAGAGGGAGAACTTAAAATAACAGGTACCTCCCTGAAAAGTATCTCACTTCTCTTCTCCACACATACAGGCAAACATCTCCATAGCTCTTGTGGATGCATCCCTACATGTTGTTAAGAAAACTGGGTTAAAAGAACCACATTTCTGCTTAGATCTGTTTGTTTCCAACTGTTCTGTTCAAGACACTATAAAGTTTTGTAGAAGTGAGGCTACAATATTCACTTATTTGCATCAGTTAAGTGTAAAGTTCAGCAGAGTGTACACAGCTATTTCTAGGAAACAGATGCATCAGATTTTTTTTTCTTTCACAGAAAAGGCCAAGAATTCATGTTGCATTCCTGAAAAAAAACAACTGTGTAAGACACTAAAAAAAAAATCAGAAGAGAGATACCATCTTAGTGTGGATGGTGATGAATAAGGGTAGAAAATACACATATCCAGAAGTTCAGTGCCATGGTTAGACAGTTGCACTAAAAATGTTCCATTAGGTGCATGTTGAATGTACACTAATAATGTTGGCAAAAGATCTGAAAAGTCTATACAACTCTGAAGCTGACTAGAAGTGTGATGCTGTGAAATCAATGAAAGTCATATTCTGTCACGTAAGTATGGATATGAACCTCAGCAGGATGATTCTGTCAGGCTTAAATTAAACCTAATCATAACACATGTGAATTGGAAAGAGGTAATGGAGGAAAGGCCCTAATGGTGCTAAGTTATTAAAAAATATATAGGTACACACATATTAAGGATTAATTTTACTTCTACCATCCTTCATATATTAAAGGCAAATAAATCCGAACACAGAGGTACCAATGATATTTGCCATTCTACAAAGCTATTCTACAGATGACTTTAATATAGAGTTTGAATTACATGAGCAGAGCAGAATAAATTATGTGTGCAGTGACTTAGGATGAGCTTAAGAAAGCTAAGAAGTCTCCACGCTATTGTGAAAGTAGCTTACAGTACAGGGGAAAAAAAAAAAAAAAAAAAAAAAAAAAAAAAAAGTCATAAGAATGGCAAATTAAGAGATTTGTTTAAAAGCAGGGGAAAGAAGGGCAGTGGCATTCTGGCTTGTATCACAAATAGTGTGGCTAACAGGACCAGGGAAGAGATTGTTTCCCTGTACTCGGCACTGATGAGGTCACACCTTGAATCCTGTGTCCAGGTCTGGGCCCCTGCACTGCAAGAAAGACATGAAGGTGCTGAAGCAGGTCCAGAGAAGGGCAACAGAGCCAGAGAAGACATGAAGCACAAGTCTTGTGAGGAGTGGCTGTGGGAACTGGGGGTGCTTAGCCTGGAGAAAAAAGGAAGCTCGGGGTGACCTTATCACTCTCTACATCTATCCAAAAGGAGGTTGTAGCCAGGCGGGGGTGAGTTTCTCCTCAGAGGCAACCAGCAAAAGGACAAGAAGACATTCCTGCCTTCTGGAATGCCCCTTTATCTAACCAACCTCCTGCCATCAAGTAAGTTTTCAATACTAAACTCCTCTTCTCCAATTATATTCAATGAGGACTCTTCTGTCCAATAATGGCCTGGACTTAGCCCATTTTCTTCCCTGTTTTTTTTCCCCTACTTCCTTGGAATCTTTCCCTGGTCCTGACAGAAAGGGTCTTCTTGCTGTCTCAAGGGTTTCCTCTCCACTGAACCATTCCTCTGCTGCTTCATTATTTCTGCTGCTTTGTCCATAGCTATTCTGATTTTTAACCCTCCTATTATTGGTCTGTTTGTTCCCAGTTTTGCTCAAGGTCTTCAAGCCTTCCACTCACTTTCATCTTTCTGTCTTTGAGCCTCATTCCTCTGCACCCTATCTGCTCCTGCCACAATTCCAGCTTCATTTGGAAAAAATGAGTCCTAACAGGAGTGGCTGCTTACTATTGTACAGATAGCTTCATCATATAATTTGCAAAACTCTGCAGGGACAGTGGTTTTAGCAATGCTCGCAGGCAATCCCAGAGATTGCATAAGGTCCCAAAAGTTTTTAAGAAACTTAGACAAGAATTTCAAAAAGATCCAGTCCCTCAATTTCATTGGTATGCTCTCCGTGTAAGGTCCTCTTTCTGTGCTTATATTCTATCAATGTATTACTGACTGGAAAAAGAAGTGTGGTTTTCTTGATAAGGGAGGGAAGAAGGGAGAGCAACTAGACTGCTCTTTGAATCTTTTTGAGGCACAATGTCATTGCATGATTCTGTGTAAATAATGGTGTTTCTCTGTACTTCCATTCAGTATGGAACGAGCGAGGTGGTTTTCTTTGCTCACGGAATTGTTGTAAGGATGAATACATTCTGGGTTTTAAAGGGCTCTGTCACTATGTCATTGTGGTACTGTGAGTGCTTTAGAAACAAACACGATTTATTTCTCTTATCCCCAATTTATTACTCTTATCCCCAAAGCCTAGCGGTTTTCCAGTAGCATTAAGCAGAAATGTTTTCAATAGCTTTGTTTAGTATATATTCCCTTTTCTTTCATAGGGTAGTTGCATTTACATACTCCTCATGCATAACTACAGAAATATGCTACAATATCTGATGGGATGGAAAAGACCCAAGTTTCTGCAGCTCAGGGAAGGTCATTAGAGTGATTTAGATTTCCTTTGGCATTAAATAGGGTTGTTTATTCTGTTAGTAAGAAGAACATTTTGTAAACATCATTCATATTCTGAATGAGTATACATGTCACACATTTGAGGCTCCTGATTTTCTTTCCTCTCAAAAAATACATGAAGAATGTGAAATCCAGAAAAATACCATGGGTGTCACTCCAAATCCTTGTATACTTTATACGAATATTAATTTTTGCAATTGCTCTAGGGACTTCAAATGAATAAAGGGGCTTCAGGGTATTGATGGAAGTCACATTTTGGGGACAAATTCTTGTAAATGTTACTTAGAGGCTACTGGTCTTTGTCCAATACCTTAAGAGATTTTTCATTTGGCTTCACATTTTTATGAGAGATAAACTAGTCCCATGGAAACAGATCGATTTATGAACAGTAGGGTTTCTCCTTGCCTCACTGCTGAAGGCTTAAAACCCAACACATAATGTTTAAATCCTTGTTCTAACCTGCAGTGCCATGTATGTTTCCCCTTAAGGAAAAAATGGAGGGATTCCAGCTTTTCTCTAAATTAAGTTAATAAAAAATTTTATCATGATTTAATTCGCTCTGGGAGATTGCTAAAAATTTCTACAGATGTGATTGCTCAAGATGCCAGGCACTCATCTGATGTACAGAAGTTGTTAGATATTGCAAGTGGTCAGAGCCACCAACCATTTGCATACGATATCTGAAAAAAACCTCAGCGTGAACAAAGGACCCTCACATATCCACTTCTCTCAGTGTAGAGATGTTGATAAGTGCAGCTGAATTTCATTTTTAAAACTAAGAAAAATGAAAGAGGACAAGGTCGATACTTCTCAGAACTTTATGGTAGATTATGTTTATGCCATTTTTCTCTAATGAGCATATGGAAGACTACTAATAAACTAAATATTTTCATAAAACAATTCGTTTTTCATTACACAAACAAACATTGTTTGTTTTTCAGATGGACTGATGAAATAAAAAAAAAATGATCTTGATTAAAATCAATAAGTACAGCATGTGCAAGGACTTTGAAGTGCATTCCACACAGAAAATACGTCATACTTTGAATCTGCCAACCTTGAGAATATCCTTAATTTTTAGCCAGACATTTTAACACAGTGGATAAAAATAGGTGTTTAGGTAACCTGGAAAATTAGCTTTGCATAGAGCAACTCTAAGCCGTTTATAATCACAGAAAATTAAGACAGCAACAGCTTCCCCAAAGACATTGTAGATACTGCAGACATGCACTATTTTGTGCATTAGTTATTGTATTTCCCATTGCAAATCCCCTGTAACATTTTGGGAAGCTTTCCCTACAGCCTGTCACCTGTCCCATGGAATCAGAAGAGGCTGCAATATTTGTGGTGTGGAAGACATGGTTTTGGTCAGGGCTGCTGCTGAGAAAAGGAAATCTTTTGGAGCATCCATACTGTCTGAAGCTGTAGAATTTTGGCTGTTGAGGTTTCCCCCAGACACGTAATTTACTATTTCAATCTGTTGAAAAATCATAATAAGAAGGTTTAATTGCATCATTTGGAAGTACTCTTCACGAAGAAAGGCTTCTTCATAACAGCTGAGCTCCGAGTGGTCCAGTTCATACAGATTTGAGTATCTACTGTTCCATAGCATAAATGACATTGAAAAATGGGGGAGAGATGTCTTTCTGCCTTTCTCACCTAATATTTATTGAATTTGAAGTTATGTCTAGGGACAGGAATGTCATGCTTCAGGCTTTATGCCCTTTAATTTTTGCTCAGCTCCTGGCAGAAACTGCTAGATCTGAACACCCCTCTGCTGATCTCCCATCTGCCCTTTGCTGCCTTTGATGGGACACAGGCACCCAGTCGGGGCAGCAGATGAAAGGTGGGCAGGACAGGTAAAATGGATGGGTTTGACAAAGGCTTGTCTCGGGGGGGGGAAAGCAAATCTCCCAGTTTCCACTGCCTGAAAAGCCTGTGCTGCTACCTCAGCTCTCCTGGGCAGGCCAGCACCACAGAAAAGAGCACAGCATGGTTACAGCCTGTTCCTGTCCTGCCCTGCTGCCTGACAGCCATGCACACAAAGCATAATGCTCCTGGATACCCTGCTGCTATCACAATCGAGTTCAGACACCCCTCATGCATACCTCTCCAACCCCCCTACCCACACACTTCCCCCAGCAGCCCTGGCCTCCCTCTCTGATGTACTCAGAACAGGCAAAGTTTGTGTTTATCTGTGTCTTTCCACAATGTTGTTTGTGGAAGGGCAGATTAACCATAAACTGAAATTAATTGGCATGCGAAATTATTTGAAAAATGCAAATTAGTCCATCAAATAATTTGAAATGTCATGCATGGTACAGCACAAAATTTGGCAGGGAGAAGGAGTGATTATCACAGGTAGACAAGCCAGCAGATGGCTGAGTGCTCTGAAAGAGTGGCTGTGAGAAAAGGATGTTGTTCATAGTCCTGGACTGCCTCTTTCCATGTTAATAAACAACTATACATGCAGCAATGAAAATGCCAATCAGCTTTTTGTTGTACTGGGGCATTAACATAACACTGATATCTGCATAACCACAATATTACCATGTACTTATCTCTGCAGGGTCAACTTCAATTTTAATATTTCCAAAGCTGTAAATGGGAGCTGGTAAAGAGAGGTGTGGTTTTAGCGGGAGAGTAATGGAGCCCATTATTTTCCACATTTGCTATTCCTTGGTGAAGAATGAATTAGAAAACATTTTAACTGTAAATAATATTACTCTTCCTAAGGGAATGAATGGTGCCTGTGTAGAAACGTGCATACTGTCTGGCTAGAGTGTTGTGCTGTTCCTACAGTGCAGGAAAAGGAGCTAAAACCAGATGGGACCAACCTCAGAAAAGAAAATGGGGCATGAAGCAGGTGGTGGATGAAACTGCCTGTGTAAGAAAGTCCAGATGGTAAGAGCTGCAAATATGCTGTGCCAGGGAGGTTGGACTTCCGTGCCAGGATCCCTGGCACCTGGATTTCATCTTGCAGTCTGCCTGAATTCAGCCTGGGTTCAGACTGCCCACAAAATCCTCTGATCCTCTTCTGTCCCTCCCTCAGCCCACACCTTCAAAGGACAGTCAGGGGTCCCTGTGGCTGCTTGAAGTACCTCAAAAAAAGGGGGAGAAAAAGCCTTCTCAGGAGCAGAAAAAGGAAGAAAAGTTGCTGCAGTGCTGGGCCTCATGACGCCCTTCCTGGTAGGAGTGCAGACAGACAGCAGTCTCACATTTGAAAGTGTCCTGTGGATCAAACCACACTCAGAGCAGACACTAGATACAGAAACTCTCTGGAGTCATGCCTGATTCTGATAGAAACTGCAGTATTCCTGAAGGAAAAAACCACTTCTGCTTGAAGGCAGGAGGATAAGGTGGAAAGTGTCCCATATGAGGCTTTTATTTGAAAGGGACAGTGTTTGCATTTCCTCTGATCCATAAAGCACACATCCCACAAGCCAGACACCCAATGTGATGGTTGCCACCATACTTGGAGTAACCTTCCCTGGAGCAGGTGCAATATGTCAAGTATTTTTAGGCATTCATATCCATTGATATTTGTGGAGATACTCAGAACCTGACTGGACATGGTCTTCGGCAATCTGCCCTCAATGACTCTACTTGAACATGGGGCACTGAATTAGGCAATATCTAGAAGCCCCTTTCAACCTCAACCTTTCTAGCTCTGAGTTTAGGAGCTGACATGAGCTATAGTGTGAAAAAACCACCTACTTTAAAAAATGGAGTAGATGAAGTGCCAGCTGGTCAGCATGATATTCCCACAGCCTAGATTTATGATACATAAATTTGAAATCAGACTTCTCTATGTCTGCCTAACTGAAAATACAGTTCTGACACATAGAGCTCCACAAAAAGACAAATTACATTCTATGGCTGAGAGCACATAATCTTCAAGTTCATTTCTAAACCTGGAATCTTGTATCAAAAGAATATAAACCTCATGGTTTCATCTCTTCTCAATCTGAACAGAAGAATATTTTCTAACACATGAAAACTTTGAGAAATCAAGATGGCACTAATCAGTATCTCTTTAATCAAAAAATGTATGGTCAGAAGAGTAGTAGACTTGGGATTTATTCTTTCACTGTGGAACATGCAATTGAAACTTCTCTTTCTTCCAGTAACTTGATGTGTGATATCCAAGTAATAACTTCACTGAGATGAAAGTAACCTAAGAGACCCCGTACATATTTCATGTCAGTTTATGGATGGCTTTGCTATTATTTTTTTACTGATGCCTAACTTGGAAGTTTCTCTAGCTTCCCAGGCCCTCTGCAAGTGTGCTTAGTTTTAATTATCAGTGCAAACAAAAGGTGGCATTAGAGTCCTGGATTTGGTTTGGGTTTTTTGTAGTAATACTCATAACAAAAATGTGAAAAATGAGAAAAAGGTCAATCTGACCTAGCAATAGTGAGTGTTTACAGGTTTTTTGCAAGAAGCTTCCTTTAAAATCTTTGCACAACCTATCTGCATGCTGTAAACTGCTTAATATTATCTAGCTCTTTTTAAAAGACTTCCTGCAGACCCCTCAGACTGTTTCTCAAATAATCAGCATTTTCTCTCCCTGTGACCATTTCCCTTGAAACCTCAAAAAAAAAAAAAAAAAATAGATAAGCAGTAAGTATAAATTAAAGAGACAAGAATCTGAGGTAGCTGTAAGATCTCATGGCATAACAGGTTTCTTTCTTACAAGTGACAACGTTCATTATCACAACTGCTTAACCCTGAGACTCAATTAAGCCTTTCAAAGTGCTTTTAAATTATTGATTGAAAGGCAACAAGGAGCAACCAATGGTTGAATATGACTTTACACTGCAAAAGTATCAGTAATTTAAACTGCAACCCACAAATGGGTGTTTAAAAAGGGGTATTTAATGGAGTCAAGGCTTGCCAAATAGGGAGGCAACCCTCAGCCTCACAAATTATTGATTTCTCTCTCATTTTAAATGCTTTTTATCCCCATTGCTCAGAATAACACACACGATCATTGCTGTCAGGCAGTAATGAAGTTTCTGTTCAACACAGTCTTTGACACAAGAAAGTCAATGCAACAGCATTTGTCAAAGGAAATGAGATGCTACTAAATTCTTTGAGGGAGAATTTGTCCCCTTGCCTACCCAAAGAAAGTGAACAAAGGAAGCTCGTCTAAGGAAACTGGAAAAGGGCCTGGTGCTGGTAAGGCCTAATGTATATACATTTTAAAAAAAAAATACTCCTTACTTTGGGTATGATGGCAGATAGCATTACTTTGGGATTAAGGTCAGGAAATTCAAATTATTGGGTGTTATGCTTATTTCTGAATTCCATAACACCTCAGATGATTATAAGAAGTCTTGTGCATATCCAGGACACTCAATTATATTCTCTTTTAGAATATGATTTATCTCATTGTTTGATTCTCCATTAGACAGGAGCAATGTTTGTGATTAGTAACCAATGTCTGCTGTAAATTCTTCATTCAGGATTTGGGTCAATGGATAGTTAAAATCAGGACTGCAGCTTGAAGCCTTATGTTCTATTTTATCACCAAAATTGATGCATTGTCTATAACTAAGTTTAGGTTTATGGGTTTCAGTTAAGAAACATAAAGTCTAAAAATCTTATTTTATTATTGAATTGCTCCCAGCATACAGAGTAAGGAGACGTGCTCACTCTGACAAAGACCCTTACTGTGTTTGCATTTAAGTGATCCTCTGAGAAGGATAAGGTAAAGATTATGAGTGGGAATGTAGTTAATTTTGGAAAAATCTAAATACATAAAAGGCTATTATGCAATAAGATACTTTAGATTTTCCAGAGATAAATAGAAGAATCTTAGTTATTGCAACCTTCTAGTAGAAGGTTTTTATTCAAGGTTACAAGTTCAGGATTTTGGTTATATTTCACCAATTCAAGAAGCCCATAAAGGTCCAAAAAAGAGGAAAAGAAAAAAATTGGATTAGGCATTATATTCTGTTGTACAGTAGGATGATAATGATACACAGAGAGTAATAATATTAGTGCCAAGGATGCAATTAGGGCTGGGAGTTGTAAAATAGAAAACAGCAACCATACATTCTGCCCATTCTGAAAGATAAAAAGGAAATAGGTACAACATTAAGGCCAAGCCCTTAATCTTATGCATTTACATGGAGTGTCTGTAGTTTAAATTCTGAGCTAGAGTCAGGGTTCATGCTTTGGAGCATGTAGAATAAAAAGCTATACTTGTTGCTGGGTTAGTTAAAGCCTTTGGCATGGGAAATAAAGTTCAAAAATATCAATAATATGTTTATATTATTGCATTATTTGATTTCCTGCACATCTTGACTGACTACTAAATTAAAGATGACAAGTGAGTTAACTCAAGCATTGGTCCCCAAAGCTTACCAGCAACTTGTTAACTCTTTCCTCACCTGTTACAAATAAAAATCTTCAAGACAAATTTCATAGCTGATTCTAGAGATAGATTACAGTAAGTCTGTTTCTTTTTGCCCAAAACCATCTCCTTAGCCTGTGCACCTATTTTCTCCTGCTTTCATTCCTGTGTACACAAACAAGACTTGCATTGCTGTTATGAAAATGCCAGCTCTAAATATTTCTGTCTCTAATCTAAAAGAGTAAGAGTTCTCAAATGAAAGACACACAGCTCCATGGAATTTAATACAATGAAATTTGCTGCTGAACTGCTACTGGTCTGCTGCTTTAAATCTCATCTTAGTCATGGAAAGTATTGAACATTTTCAATGAAGAATCTTGAGGGAAATCTCCTGAAAAGTCCATCAATTTAATATCATGGCAATACTTGTGTGAAGATATGATAGCTTAAGGTAATTCAATTGAAAGAATGTCCTTAGAACAAGGATGAGGCTGCTAACTGACTCTTTTGGTCTAATAGCACAGAGCACCTCAGAAATGCCCAAATGCTCAAATGCCCAAAACTCAGTTTTAGCAAAATCCTGCCTTGACCCAACAAGTTTGAGATGTCCTGAAGGGCTGAAGCAGAGAGCTCTGCACTGAAAAATTTAAAGGAAAAAAGAATAAAACCTGGACTCAAAACTCCAATGATTGAAATGTAGATGAAACACCCTGAGGTTACTTAGAAAAAAGCTAACCCAAAAAAGTGACCTTCATAAGTGCCCTAAAGGAAAAAAATTCTGATATTTGCAATACCAAGTTCATTAAAAAAATAGAGAAATTCATATGGATGCCCAAGGTATTTTTCAGTGTGTGATCCTCTTTCTGCTTTTCATAACTGAATGAGATGCTGAAATTACATGGATACAGTTGCAACAAAGCTGCTCCAGCAGCATTAGTTACAAAAACACCACCATTTATAAATGCATTACACCTCTTACTGAAATCCTACATATTTAAAGCAAAATCTATTATTTTCAGAGTAACTGCTTTGTGAAATCTGTCTTCAAATCCTGTTCCACTTGATTATACATTGACTTTATTATGCTGTACATGGAAATTGAGCAGAGTCATTCTTTGTCTGTCTCTTTGAATTGAAAAGAGCCAGAGAGTCTTTTTCAGACAGCCACCCATTTTATCACTCCACTACCCCTTCTTATGGTGAAAACTCCCTGAGCCACAAGTACTGGCTGTGTATTTAATATTATACACCAAGACAGCCTAGAGTGGGAGAAACCTCTAAATTTGAATGACACCAGACCACTCCTAACACAATTGAATGATGACAGTAGTGGTCACTCAGGGGATTGATGAAGGGAATGTATTTTTCAGCCTCTTGGAAGTTAGTCTCGAAACATTGTGATGGAAAATTTTTATTGTCAGATGACCCTAGGCTGTTGGTACCATACATGACAAAATCTGATATAAATCAGATTCTGTCGCACTGAATCCTCTGCTGTGGTTAACACAGCAGAAGATATGCCAGAGGCCTGAAGAGTTACTGAGGAGTAAGTACCCACATGCATAGAACCCAGGTTGTAGCTCTTCAGTATCAAAGCTGAGCTTCTTCCAGGGACCAAAATGAAGAGTCTTCTATTATCAGGTCCTACAGGACAGAGGTTCTGTGACTTACCAGAGTGTTATGATGACATAAGGCAATAATTTGGGCTCTTTGTGCATGCATTTTACAATGCATTTTCAAGCCTCCATGTTCAGATAGGAATAGCCCTCCTAGTTCTCCAAATATGCTACCAGAGCTGTATCTCTTAAGCCTTCATTGCCAATCTACATGGGTAGATAGCTACCCAGCTTTGTGGATAACCAAGATGAAAAAAAAATCTGTGTGAATGTACTCCAGACTGAACAAGCAAAATAAGCACATTTTTATGATTTAGTAATAGGCTGAGCAGTCAGTTTTGCACTCATCTGAAACCTTCAGAAATGCTGAGCTAGGTGTCTAGCTCTCTAGACCATTTTATGCATTATGAAAACAGCAAAACACCCACCTGCTTGCAGCTGACTCCATGTCACTTCTGCGGTAGAATCAATAAAGGCTTCAAACACCTGACTCAGGATTTTTGAGATGCACTGAGAGGATTAAATAAGCAAAATACATTTTTACTTCTTTTTTCTAAACTGAGAAAATATTTTGCTGCCTTCATTACTGCAGCTGCACTATCACCCACCTATGGGGGCTGTAGGCAGCCAGTGGAGGTTTCTCCAGAGAAACATTAATTGTATTTATTTCAAAAAACTCAGGAAAATACGTCCATAATCATAGAGCAGGAAACTCACTACTCAGAGGAAACTGATAGCAGAAGTTTTGGTGAGCATCACTTGTCGCCCTGCTCTTTAGCCTTCTGATGACTGTTTACATATTTCTAGTGGAGTTTATCACGAATGTACCATAAACAAGTAGATTGTTTTCATACCAGTCTGTGATGGACTGGTGAACTGACCACTAGGGTCAGAAAGGTGTTCCTCTCATCTACCAATCCTTGATCAAATCCCAAATTCTATTTAAATCCCAAAATGATAATAAACTCTCTCTTTCTCTGCTCACCTCTGAACCTGAGTGGTGTGGTTCTTTTGTGTCCCTACCGGTGACAATCACTCACATGTGGTGGTGGTATGCAAACATCTGAACACTCAGCTTTTGCAACTACATGTTCGTGACAACAGTGTTGAATTATCAGTATATATTTTATGCAACTAATTGTGCTCATAGGGAAAACTGTCTCCCGAAGCTCTTTTCTATGCATGTGCCATTAATAAGCTCTGTCTGGAAGTGCATTATTACGTTTCATACCATGCAGTCATTCCAAGAAATGCTCTAAAACCATGCTGGTGATTAAGCCTTTAATGCTCAATTACATCACAGCCTTGGCTGAAGTAACTGGACATTGCTGTGGTCAAAGTCTTGACTCAGCCATGTGAGGTTAATTGCATAGGACTATAAAAGTAGTGAGTCTAAAAAAGAAGTATTGTAGTTTAAATGCATAATTGTTATTTTTTTTTCCAAGTGGCAGTTCAACAAGGCTGACTGCAATAAATTCTTTTTTTCCTCCTTATTGGAACGGAAAAGATTCAAGAGACCCAGGCACCGTATCAGTTGAGTATCAGGCTACCTGGATCCTGCCTCAAAAGCATTTGACCACAGAAAGCAAACATAAACTGACAGAGCTAAATTTAACAATTTATGAAATTCACTGCACAGAAGCAGGCAATGCACTGTCACATGCACACTTGCTGTGCCCCTCGGGAGCCCAGCATCCCCTGCCACCTGTGTGGGCTGGGAGGGCTCCTGCCTACAAGAGCTCTTTGCAGAGACCTGTTTCTGTGAGATTTGTTACAGCATATGTAAAGAAGATAGATTATATGCATGATTGGAGTACAGAGAGCTATTCCCTTAGGAGCCTTGATTTGTCTATGTTTATAAAGATTCTGGAAATCCTCAGAGAAAAATTGTAAGAAGCAGTGCAAAATGATTCTTGTAAGCAACAGTGGAGGAAGGGGAGTCGCATAACCCTGGTTTCTGTCAGTTCACACATCAGAATATTCTGATTATTCACACTTAGTTCTGTGTTGTATTGTAAAATGTAACACTTGGAGTGTTTAATCTTTTTTTCTGAGTGTACACCTAGACACATTTCAGCAGACTTAAATTCAATGTGTAGTTTTCTGTCTCTGAAAGGTAATCTTACTGTATTTTTTAACACATTAACTTCACTAACCCCAGTTATGTCTAAGAAAGTCTTCAAAGGTCATAGAGATGTCAGATTTATCAATGCAGGAGGCACTTGATTCAAAGACCCTTTTAAAAAAATGAAATTATATTAAAAGTAATGAATAAATCATCACTAGTGGAACAACTATCTTGTTCTTGGAGAGGCTAAATAGCATGTTGGTAGGTAGTGATAAATTGGAACTTGATTTTGTGCCCGTATTACCTACAGAAAAAACACCATAACTTCTGAATCCTATTGCACTCATTCACTAGTCCTGGCCTCCTGCTTACCGGCAGTGAGAAATATAAGCCTTGGGGGGCAGGATCTGATCACAGTTTAAGTGCATTTCTGTATACTCACAGCCTCCAGGAAAGGCAGAAGTAATATAGTTACACAAAAATGTGCTGGAAGAGATGCTGCAATAATATAATCACTAAGTGTAATTTAGTTCTACTTCCAATCTGTTTTTCTTTGCCATCCAATTCAGATGATATTTCCTGAGAAAAAAAGCATGGCTTCCCTGGCATATCAGTTAAAATGGGACAGCATTATAGACAACTTTTTCCTCTCCAGGTTGACCAGAACCCAGTCTTTTCTCTGGAGACAGAGAACAAATTTTTCTCCCCTCCTACCCCCCAAAAAACAGGACAATACTTGGAAAAAACAAAGAAAAAAAAGAAAAATATTAAAGGCACATTATTGCTTGAAATCAAGTGTGTTTTAGAGAATTCTACAGAATGTATGTCAAAGACATACACATCTAAAATTCACAGCAAACTCAAAAACAGCAGGAAGAAAAGAAACCATGAAGGAAAGAGGGGCCTTCCTTCACTTCTGTTACTGAAGTACAAACAGCTAAAGTTGTTTGTGATTGAAAACAGGAGAAAATACTTGGGTTTTTTTCCCTATTGCAATTAAAATTATCAAATTGTAAATAAATCAATATTACTACTAAACCACTGGAGACTAACATATTATATTTTAAAAGTCTAGGAAGTCTGTATGATTAATATATCTCCAGAATGACTGTGTCACTGGCGATGTGACATGAACTGGACCAGCTGGGGTGGCAATTGAAATAGAGATGGGAACAAACAAGTAAACCTGGAAAATAGTTTTCATAAATAGCCTGAGCCAACAAAAGAACATAAGCTGAACACAGTATGGAGGCAACCTCGAAAGACCCAAGAATAGGGCAAACATAACAATATGTAGACTTTAGCCTGAATAGCAAACCAATGAACATTACCTTACATGCAAAACCTTGTTAAGCAGCCATATACAAGAACTCAGAACACAACCCTATAGGGTGCAACTTCATTAACATAACCATTCCCATAATCCCATTCCACTCTCCATAATCTAAACAGATATTCCCCTTCCAAGTATCTCGTTTCTCAGTCTTAGATTGATGCCCACTTTGTTGTTGGGGACAACAGGGGCAGGGGCAACCCACTCTCAGTCCCTGGCTGCCCAATTCCCACACAACTGTATCACACTATTATCAGCAATGGAAGGATGTCTTTGTAGGGAGCCTAAAACTATAATTTTTCCAGGTAATCTTGTGCAAACTTTTTTTACTCCAAATAAGAAACTTAATTCTTCAGGATTTATCAATGTGTTCAGAGAGAAAAGCAGACTGGAATTAAAAATAATAATTAAAAAAGAAGTGCTGTACACAGGAGACCAAACCAGAAAATAAGAAAATCACCTTTAATTTGACTGTAAAATTTTGACAGAAAGTTTCTGAGAGCTGCCAAGAATATAATTCAATTTAATTCAACCACAAAGCAACATTTTTTTTTTGCTTTGCTAGCAAAATACTTGTGAATTGTTCAGCTGAAATGACACATTCTCATGGAAAATTTCAGGGTTGTAGGAACTATAGTTTCTGCCACCTCTAAAACCCAAAGAAGTGACAATGCTTGGGCTTTGGTCCAAAAGTGTATCAGGTACTATTGTAACAATGTTATGGTGTGGATGGCTGAATTACAGCCTCTGGGGGCCTTCCTTTTTCAATTACTGGTATGGATACAGCCAAAATGTCCAAGGGTTGTTCACATCTAAGGTCGATGTTCTGCGAAGGCAGGCTACAGTTATTACAAGGCTGACTTGTTCTGCTAGCATACTACAGGGAAATAATTAATTTGAGTTAACACATTTCTGTTTCTCTTTGTAGACGGTCTCAGCAAACTACTAATGCCATGTAATCCCACTCATGGCAAAAACTTTGAATTGCTCAAAATAAAATACTTACTCCCTTTCAGAGATACATATGTAGTTCTAAAAAGTCATGATTTTTTCCCAATCCTCTTTGAGATAGCAAGATGAGATTTGCTTTGGGTGATTTTTTCAGAGTAACAGATTCTGACATTCTAATATCCTAAAACTGTAAAATATTGCATGCTAACATTCATTTGCTGAATTTAATCTCATTTATTTCAGACAGGTACTGTTTGAATCCCTCCTCCTAATACGGTATTTATAATCTTCAAAAATTTGGTCTTTATTCCTTCTAGAAACAGACTTTTTGGCGTGTGCTTATGTAAAAGTCCCTCATCATGTCACTATAAAAGAATGATTTTGTTGCTTCTCTCCAAAATTGAAATGTCTCCTACTTTTTTACGTATTTCCGGTGTTTTCCTAATTAGTATTGTTCTTTAGGTGGCAACTAGTGTTAGATATGTGAAACAAAAAAGAAATTAATTTTCATGGGTAATGATAAAATATTTCTGGGAAATGGATCAATTTCTCCTTGGCTGCACTTCTGCTATACTATCTAACATCTTTCCTGGATCACCAAAGATGCCAAATATTTGCATTCTTCTGAATTCAAAGTTTTCATAGTGTCTTAAAGTATCCAGCAAAGGTGTTTTTCTACTTCTGTCACAGTTTTATTAGACAAAAAAAATGTGACTTCTTATCACACTAAGATCAATAATGTAAAGTTTCCACATGTTCCGTGGAAAATGTTATTTTCAAGTAAGGCAATGTATACATAGGCAACATATATACACTGATTACGCAATTGTGGTTTCGATAAACCTTTTTCACAACTAGGTTTATTTTTCCTCCATTCTATTACACAAATCTGCTTTAAAATAAAAACACAACCATTTGTAAAAGACAAAAAAAGTGGTAAACACACTCTCTCAGAATAGCTTTTCTTCCTTCTTCCATGTGTGTGGGGGAGGTTTAGTGACAGATACCTTTTGCATTCTTGACTATCCAGCAAGGAAGAATAGCAAAGTAATTCTGCAGTGCATGAAGTTGAGACCTTCACATCTCATCTGACCTCTAACAGGCTATTTCTATCTAAGACTGCAACTCAGTCTTCCTTACCCACAGTACCCAGTGAGTTCTAGTGCACAGCAGTCAGAAAGAACACTGATGGTAAGTGGGAAGGTCCAGCCATCCCATTGTGTCAATGAATCACAGAATTACAGAATATGCTGAGTTGATGACCCTCGAGGATCATTGAGTCCAACCTCCAGCCCTGCACATCACCATCCCCAAGAGTCACACCATGTGCCTGAGAGAATTGTTCAAACCCTTCTTGAGCTTCTGTCAGAGCTGGTGCTGTGACCACTTCCCTAGGGAGCCTGTTCCAGTGTCCAAACACCCTGTGGGTAAAGAACCTTTTCCTACAATCCACCCTAAACCTCCCCTGACACAACTTCAGACCATTCTCTCAGACCTTATCACTAGACTCAACTCAGTTTTACAATTAGAGAAAAGACCTGCTGTGAAGGACAGGGAGAACAAAGAGCAGAAATAGCCGGTGCCATTCCCCCTGTTTGTAATTCCCCCACCCTATCTAAGTTTCACAGGGTGTTCTGAAGAAGTAACCAAGGGTAGCTGGCAACCTGGATGCAATAAAGCTGAGAGTGAAAAGACAGAAGAGGTATCAGATATGTAAACAGGGTGTTTATGTTTCTTGAGATGTAAATATCATTTATAGAACTTGTCCAGAAGTTCAAAATCAAGCAAAGGACAGTAATGAACATCTTCAACACTGAACCAGTAAATTAAATATGACACTAATGGGAACCATTTAATGTATTTCAGATCTGCTTTGATGGCCATTTTAATAGGATTGTTGATCTGCTGCTGACAGCATCAGAAAACCAGGCCTTGAAATACAGAACCTCTCAATTTCCATGTATAATTAATGAGGTAAGTCTCTCTTTTGACACGGCTTGTAGGAGGGTAATTTGATTCACATGTCAAGCACATGGGTATTCACTGGCAACTCTCCAGACTGTGACCTGAGCCCAGTGGTGGGCTGCTGCCACTGCTGTGACAGTCTCTCCTCGATTGCAGGGCTAATAGGTAACTGGTCTGAGTCAAAAATCTTGCATGTATAGACAAGAAGGTTAGATGAATTCTAATGGCAAGAAGGGTAAAGGTTACAAATGCCTCTCATAAACAATCAAAATTCCAGCAGAACTAAAACCTTATATGAGAAATAGTATCCTACCCATTTTGATTTCATATGCAGGATGCCATCTTTCCTCTATCTTTCTCGAGACCTAAGGAAGTTAAAGGTCAGATTCTTTTGAACTCAAAAGAAAAAAAGGAAGGAGAGCAATTTTTCTGTATTAGATGGATACTTTTGAATGACTTTGAAATAGTAAGAAAAATAAACCTTAAAAGCCTTAATACCTCAAAAGGGAAACCACACCATAACGTCATCATTTCAAGTATATGGCTAGTCACTAACCCTTTAGAAATGAACACACATATTTCAAATTATAATGTAACATTTGACTGTCAGAAAGTTTTAAAGTCAGCCTGTCTACAAAAGCTGAGGCATTGAGCAGATAGAATTTGTGCCACTGTCCTCTGTTACCGAGAAAACTCTGGCAGTCCAATGGCTTTTACTATAAAGCTCCACTACTGAAACAGGCATGATTTAAGGAACTCTATCTTCCTTTGCTAGGAGAGCAAAGATCAGCTCAGTAATAAATAAGAATGAGACTTTGAAAACAAAGTGAGTAATTTCAAAGGGTCATTTATGCTTTCAGTGCTGTACCTTGTACTTGTCATCCAGCCTCAGTAAAGGTTCAGTAGGAATTATGAGCAAAGACTTTTGAAGAATAAAGCTTTCCATGCTGTAGACGTATTAAAAAAATGTCCTAAACTCTATTTCATTAAAAAGATCAATGAAAATATGGCACGGTCCATCTATTCAAACGAGAACCAAGTTCATAGCAAATCCATTATAAATATTAAGCACTTCACACTTCTCTTCATTATTGTCTTACAGAACATACTGGATAAAATATTCAGAATCAGTAGCAATATAGGAAGTTCACCTGGAAATCTCCATTAAAGCTGTCCCATAAAACAGAAACAAAGGCTTATGAAATTGGAAAGCTGGAAATGAGACACAATACAAAAAATGTTGTTGACTTGCTTTTTAAATACAATTCTTAAGCTGTGAAACTTCTTTGTCATAATGTACAAAGAGCTAGTTAGGATTCACATAAGTGAATTGGGCTTTTGTAGCTAGCTAAAGCCTTTCAGTTCCATGGCATAAATCAGAATATCATGCCATATGTAAGAAAAGAGGGAAAAGCAGAATATAAAACCAAATGTGGTCTGTACAATTTAGAAGTCTGAGTGACTCCACTGCTCCTTGCTCCTCAGTAAGGTCCACTGCTTGTAACAATCTCTTTCTTCTGCAAACCTGAATTCAGCTGCTATTATGTTGTTTGATGTTTTGCTTCAGGCCTGGAGTGCAATTCTGAAGCAAATGTGCCCATCATCTCCAGAACTCCTCTACCCACCTCCTTCTGTGGCACTACTGACACCAAGACCATTTCTGTTTTTATGGAGTGCACTTGACAGCACGTGGCTGTGGCTGTTATCCCAACTCCCATTATCATGTGAACAGACTTCAGATGACAGGAAAAGAGATGATGAGGGAGGGTCTTCAGAGCAGATGGCTGTGGGGTCCAGTGAGATGACGTGCTTGGTCATTGCAGGCAGCAGGTTAAAAATATCCATAATAAATATAGAAAAATAGCAATCCTTTGGAGATGTACTGGGGCAGGAGCTCCAGATTTTTCAAATCCCACATCAAAGATCCTGTGTGCAAAAGGCAACACTGTCCTCTTGGTAGCAACTTGCCAGGTACCACAAGTTTAGTCTATTCACCACTTTTATCTACTCTTCTTTCTTCTCTTTCCCTATTCATTGCCTTTCTTTTCTCATTTGCACATCCCTCAGAAGACTCCTTCTTTCTGATTTTCTTGCCCCTTTTCCACTCACTGTGCTTCTGCAGAGGATGCAGAGATGAAGGAAATATGTAATGAACACAGGTCACTGTAAAGTGACCCTCAGAAAGAAAGGGAAGGAAGTAAGTGTTCCCTTCAGGAAATGAGCAGTAATTATTATGCTGTGAGTAAAAATGAAGTAAGGGCTTGAATTGACTTGCAATCTTTAAGATTAAAGACTTTGTGCACAGCAATTTATGTTTTCCTCAGATAAAATCCTAGGTTTATTTGTAAACTAATTTATATGTTTTTGCTTTATCTCTTCACCTTAAAAATCTCTCCCACTTGAATTGTCCTGACTTCGGGAGTGTTGGATAATTAAAACACCTCTGTGAAATGCACTGTTAACCCAACCGAATGTTACCTGAACTACTGAAAGAAGTAAGGCTTGTGTGATCATCAGACTAGCAGCTGAAATCACTATTCAGTTAACAACTGTGTACATTATTCTATTGACATAATTTATTTGAACAATGATCCACATTTCAACCTGCACCTCAGCCTGGATGAAAGATGGCTGAAAGAGATCGAGCAGCATAGTAGTATATTGCATAAATACTAACATTTTTGCAATAAAATACTTCAAATCTGCAATATTCTGTAAACCAGGTTTTTAAAAAGCAGAGGAAAATGAAACATCAGGCTGCCACATATCAAATCTTCTCAGTTTGTATCTTGTCTGTCTAAACTAAAATTCATTATTATTTAATTTGCTTTGTTTGATTGAAATGACATTCTTTGACTGTAAAGGGTTGCCTATATCAGTGTTTCAGGAGATTTTGCACCTCTTGCAGATCCTTTTTCTGGGAAGAATCTCCCCCTGTAGACTGGCTCGGGTGTACAACTCGAATTAACCTTAACAACAACTGAAGGGACAGGTGGCAACAAGGCAAAGGATGGAGTAAATGCACTTGATCAATGCTGAAGAAAGTCGGACAGTATTAATCCCAGAAAGTGACTGATGGCCTGGGGGACTGGCAGAGGAGTGTTAATCCCAAAGAAAACAATCCATGGCCCTGTATGAGGATGTAATTATAAACCAGCAATAAGTGCAACTTCTGTGTCTGGAGGAGAATGGAGGCCGACGATGTGAACACCTGGAAGAGGTTTTTGCAGCCTGCAGATGTAACATAAGGATTCCAGAGGAAGAAGGCTGTACAACAGAGCAGTTATGATCTGCACAACGCCCCTGCAGAAAGCCCAGCAGTCACCCCTGTCTGTGACACTCCTGTTTGCAGACAGATACTTCAGGAAAGAGGACTGAAAATTCACCTGTATCAGAAGACTTCCACCTCTCAGATATCTGTCTTAACAAGTGCTGATGTGCTGTAAACTATACTCCAGTAATGTTTCCTGGAGGAAAACAACAGTAGGAAAAATGGTAGATGGCAATAATTTGTGGATTTTGCACTTTCAGTTAAGCTGGGTCTGTTTTGGAGAATTTGCAATAAAAAAGGAAACGTATCTGCATTTGGCACCTAGCATAGTATCTAATCATGGAACTACAAACTTCTGCCAGGAGATGAATACCTGTTGATCAATATATACATATTCTATATATCTCAAGACATGTTTTAGTAAGCTATTTTATTACATTGACCTAATTAGAGGAATCTATGAAAGCCTTGAGCCAGGAAATGCTTATCTTCTCTTCATGATGGAAACCTGTGAAAAATTCAAGAAAATCATAGGCTTCCCAGTTAATTATGGTGAGTTATCAGCGTTTCACATCTGGAAAATGCTCTTCAAGCTAAACTGTTATATAATAACTTCCCATCCAAATACCTATTTCTTCTGACCCAGTGTTAACATATTGATAAATTTAATGCCCATGATTGCAAGAAACAGAGAACTATAAATATAGACGTCAACTGTTTGTGTCCCTGAATAAGCCTTTTTTTCAGTAGCAGTATCATCATATGAAGTTTATCAATAAACAAACCTATTTTTTAATGCATGTTCAACAGCAGTACCAACAGATGGTCACCTTAAAAAAGCTTGAAAAATGCCTGTTGTTGACCACTCCACTGGCCTAGTTAGTGACTGGTTCATTACAGCTAATAATGGACTCACAGCATAAAATATCTTTCAGCTGGATGAATTTCTTCTGCTTCTTCACCTCTCCTTTACCTAACATTCAAATCCCACCCACAATGAGGGCATCCTGGTTTGAAGTTTCTGCTTCCTCACACTGCTGTCTTGTATAAAACCACTGAGAGAGAAGACAAATCTCTATATTGGGTTGATGGCAGCTCAGCACACAACCAGCAAACCCCAGCTTTGGCAAAGTGGGCAGCCCAATGGTGCCCCAAGGGTCAATGTCAGATCACGCTTTCTTCACTGTTTGCATTTGCTTACAAAAAACAAATGGATGGGGAAAATTGGGCAGTGATTTTCTCTACTCATACATGCAGCTGGAAGTAGGCAGATGACAGGAAATGAAACAAATACATAGCTTATGATGTCTACTCCCTGCCTCAAGATAAGCCTTCCAGAAGGTTTTGGTTGAAAGGGTATTTGTACACTGATATGAGCTGTCCATTTTGATGACAAATTTCCTTTGAGCATCTCCAAGGAATCTACAGATATTGATTAAACTTCCTAATGCCCTAGAGTATCTCTGATTTCTGTTCCTATATAACAGATGAGTAGCCTGTAGGGCAGAGAGAAGTTTGGCCCAAGGTCATAAAATGAGATATTGGCAGGATTAGAAATAGGTCTCAGGAATCATGATATGAGTCTTGCTTAAATACAGTGCCTCTCAAGAACAAGAGGACATATACTGCAATCATGGTTTACATTTCCCAAGGGTTTCCTGAATAAAATATACTATAACAACTGACAGAATGGAGAAGAAATTGTGCAGTATCATGCAGAGGCATTTTATGAGATTTTGAGAGGGTTTCCAGCCCAGTTTATTTAATTTCTTTTAAATAAGGGAGAAAGATCAGAAAAGAAAAAGAAAAAAAAACATCAAGCAGCTCTCTTCCAGCTAATAAATAATAGCAAGTCTTGGGAGAGGACATGTTGCTTTAATCTGCCACGATTTTTCTTTTTATTTGCCAAACATCACACCTAGGGAAGATGAGGATATCTGTCTTCTGATTGTGACAGAATTATGTTAGGCAACTTTTACCTAAACTTCTAGAGCTGGTTGAAATGTTTTCCATAGCAAAATTGAAAATGTTTGCAGAATATTTTTATACCTGAATAGAGAATTAAAGTGGATGTACTGTTTTTCTCCTTGCCCCTTAAACTTTTTCCTGCTCCTCTCTCCCCTTTCTACATGCAAGCTGGATAAGATAAAATGGATGAAGAAAGTGAGGAAGAATAAAATTAACAGAATTTGGGTACAAAAAAGGGCCATGGGATTTTGAACATTATACCAAGCAGTCAGGGAAAAAAAAAACAACCTACAGACATGAAATATTACAGGAATTAATGTCTTGAAATAATGTTTTTCATTGCATTCATACTTAAAAATGGCAAAAAGTGTCAGGATATATGAATCTCAAGATAAAAATATAAATCACTAATGTTACAAGTTTTCTTTTTCTTGATATATGCTTCCAGAAAATTATTGTTTTGCTGTTACACCCTTAATTATGATTACTGGTGTTATTCTCTTCTTAAATTTAAAAGTAAAATCTTACCCTAACAAATATATTAAAGTTTGTGAATTGAGAGAAGTTCTACCAATGTTTCTAAGTTTTTGAAAATGACGAATGTGATTCACCACCCCATTAAACTTCTATAACAAAGTGATGAATCAGTCTTGGTGTTTTAAATAAGGCACCATTTCTGGAAACTGCAAGCAACTTGTGCAGCTCTGCTAAGTCCAGTAAGTGATTTCCATTAGTTTTAGGACATTGCAGCCTGCAGTCTCCTGTGAGGGCTGGATGGTGTCTCTGAGGGATTGGATCCCACTGGGGTCATCTTGCCATCTCTCTCTCTAAGAATCAGCTGGGGTCAGTGCTCTGTTTCCTCCACTGCTATGTTTAGGGTATTCAAAAACAACACAAGGTGCAATGGATCCACAGTGCCATATTATGTTTATGGGATAGTGCAGGGGGTCAGGATTTAAAGGCTAGTGGGACACAGCGACAGCCTGGCTCCCTCCTTTAGTTTTCATGCCCAGTTCCATTATCTGTGTTATTTCCTATTCAAACTTGCATAAAAACACTGCAAAAAATTATCACCTCTTTATCTTACTCCAGCTGGAATGCAAAACCAAATTGATTTGCATTACTTACTTACTGTATTACTTGTGATAAATGTTGTGAGGATCACAAAGAGAGAGTAGAGATTGGAGCACATGATGTAGGATCAGACCAGGACAGTTAGATTTGCTTACTCCAGAGAAGGGAAGACAAAGAGAGATTTAATTGCTATCCTCCCCTCCCCAAAGGGGAGAATATGAAAATTTAGACTCTTCACAGAAGGGCACAATGAATAGAAGAGGTGACAGTCACAAATTGCAAGGAAATTTCAACTAGATATGAGGAAAAAATTCACCATGAGGGTGGTTCAGTGCAAGAATAGATTGCCCAAAGAATCCGGGT
The DNA here is from genome assembly GCA_013397395.1 of Sinosuthora webbiana. NCBI lineage: Eukaryota > Metazoa > Chordata > Aves > Passeriformes > Sylviidae > Sinosuthora > Sinosuthora webbiana. Next base: position 2,819,893 of record VXBN01013639.1, read on the forward strand.
ATCTCTATTCTTGGAGGTTTTCAAATTTCAGCTGGGAGTATCTCTGTGCAACCTGTTCTGACAGTGAAGTTGGCCCTACTTTGAGCAGGAGCTGGACAAAAACGCCTCAAATAATTCCTTTAATGTATATTCTGATTATATTCTAGGAATGCACTTGAACATCACGCTGAAGATGAAAATAAGTAAAGGGGAATACTCTTTTAAAGCATGTTTTCCACTTATACCATGAATACAATTTGCTGCAAAGAGCCCAATAATAAGAGAAGTTATTTCTTAAAGTGTTAGAAGGAGAAGCTAAGGTTTTATAGCTTCTGCATTTGCTAAGCCCAAGCATTGCCTACATGGCTTTCAAAACAGAGATTCACAAAGCACATTAAAGCACTTTGCTCCCTTGAAGATTCCCTAGACCACCATCCCCTTTTGTTTCCAATCAACATAAGAAGCTTATCAAAATTTATCAATAAAACAGGTGAGGAATCCCCATGCAGAATATAATGCAAGCAGAGGTTAATTAGAAAAGGGAAAGGTGAGGTTGCAAAGCTGTCCTTATGTAAATCCAGATCCCTGACTGTGTAAATTAGGGATGAGAGCTTTGGAAGTATCACCTGCAGTTTTGGCTGTCAGCTAAGCTGTACACTTCTTTTCAATTCTTGCAAAGCCCAGTCAGAAAGGTTTGGAAGGCAGTGCTCAGCAAGACTTTCTGACGAAAGACTATTTTGGAATCATGCAGGGTAGGATGAAAATTGGGATTTGGATAACTAAGCAACCATCTGTGCCAAACTGTTAAAAAAAAAAAAAAAAACAAAAAAAACACACCCAGAAACATCTACCACAGCTTTCATCTGGATGTTAGCCCAAGTGCGCAGAGCAAAGCATTTATTCTGCTCAACAATTTTTATTTCCATTGCTGGTATCATTCCTGTAGCCAAAAGGAATCTGGACATATAGGACATTGACAGGAAAAAATTGGAATATTAGGAAATTCAGGAAAACATGACATAAACTGCAAGTGGGTAGTGAGAATGAGATAAATCAAAATCTTTGACAGGGAACTCTGTCAGCCTTATTACCTTATATTATTCCTAATCTTAAGCAACTTTCAGAAGACGGCCACTTTAGTACAAACTATCCTCCCCTCATGTGACAAACTCCTAGACTCTAAATGTGTGAGAAAGTAAGATTCAGTAAGTAATTTTCTAACTCTAACTGGAGGATTCAGACACTCCTTTCCTTCGTTACACATTAAGCTCCTCTGTTGTACTTGCTAGAACATAAACAAGAATGTCAAGACAGCTCAGAATTTCATGTAAAAAGATTTATAGGATGGAATTGGTTGAGATTATTATCAGAAGAAATCCCAGAGACCTTCTCAGGGCCAATAGAAATACATAAAATTGGGTAGCCCCAAGGGTACACATAACCTTAAGTGACCTAGTGCCTGTGCTGCTTCTCACTGGCATTATCCCACATTACTGCAAATTTGTAAATGTGGATTCATGATGTGAGTGCATTGGTTACATTACTGCTGATTTATTGCTGTTTATAAAAGCAGGACAGTCCCCAACTAGACTTAAATGGCCTCTAGGAGCTCCTTATTGTGTCCTCTGCTACAGGGCAAGCAGGGTGAGACTTCACATCACCCTTGGGGTCAGTAAAAGCTGGGGAATATATGAACTCACTTTGTTGTTCAAGACTTTGTTGAGTTGGCAGAAAACCATGCTCAGTAACTCTTTTAATCCCCTCTTAGGTTGGTTAGGGATTTCCATACTCATTCAAGCTGCAGGCAAGGTTTCAACATGGGAAACATTTCAATGGGATGTTTCCTTACTTGCAGTAGCACATAAAAACTGGGATTAAATTGTGAACCTTTCCAGCAATTCTAGATATTCAGGTGTATTATAAATGTTTATTGTTGGCCTTCTTCCACAAATGGCACACCAGTGAGATGGGCTGTTGGCAAAAAAAGTAGAAAATGACTGTTTGAGGAAGGCCTCTGTCTCAAAGATATCACAGTCTAAGGAATTATGATTGAAAATTAGTATTCTTATGCCATATAAAATGTTGTATTGCAAATATTTGCATAAAAGTACATGAATGTGCAGACATAATGCTTTTTCATTAAAATCATCTTCATTTCCTAAATCCCTGTAAGCCCCTGCCTCTATGCATCTTTACTCTTTTTTCATTCCTCCAGGAGAGAAAATAAATGGGATTTTTCTAGGGTGATATATGTCACTTCTCAATCATCTGCACACAACCAGTTGTCTCCATTTCATGGGAGATAAATAAAAGACTTTGGATGTGCCTTAAGTATCATCAATCACAGGTCTATTTGATTCAGTGCTTTGCACATCACAGCTCTCACTTTTTCTGCCCTGGACTGCAAAGTGTTTTCTTTCCTAAGAAGAAACCAATGTTGCCTCTGTCACAGGGGAAAGATTTTGCAGAGACTCTACACCTTGCACTTAAGATAACTTTTCTGAGAGGATTTAATATCTTTTCATGTAGTTCAGACTGGTTTTTTCTACAGTGAACACCAGCTCACTTTAAAAATTTCCCATTGCTTTTAGGATTTTAGTTTTCAAAGTGAAGGTGTCTTTGTAAGCCTGTGTACTCAATACACATAGCTACTACCTATGTCTAAAATATTGCAGCTGTCATTGGAAACCACTTTTCAATCAGTGTTATTCAGCAAAAAGTGACCGAAAAACTCTGAAGACATTTATCATTTCAATTACTGCTCAGTAGTACATTATTCTCTGTTCAGTCCTTTTGCACAAAGAAAAATAAAGCATTGTATCGTGTGCCTTTCCTTGGGAGCTTTAATACTACTATTGATGCCTTATTATTAAAATGTGTTAATGGTTTTTCTTTTTTCGTACAAGTCTTGATGCTAAATGCATATTTCCATAATGAGGTTTTTGGAAATCACACAGAGTAGCAGGCAAAAAGTACAAGTAACATTTCTGCTACCATTTTCTATCATAGCGTTGTGACAATACCATGACATTCCTTAGACTTTCTGGGATAAACTTACAGCATCTATTCTGATACTGACTTTGTCCAGTTTGTGGGCTGATTTCAATATAACATGGAACCATTCAGTTCTGGTGTCTGCAGAAAAGTGGCATAATTTTATGTCGAGGATAGAAGAAAGGTCTCTCACCCAATAAAAGGACTTGCCCTTAAATATGGACACATTAAAAAAAAA